>JAUESE010000018.1:11533159-11548159 GCA_032274725.1 Malacoctenus triangulatus | reverse complement strand
TTTTTTTTGGGCGAGAGAGTTGATGGATGCTCGTCTTCGACTGCAAACACATGCACAGGATGTCAGAATAGAGACAGATGGTTGAGAAAAGAGTGCTGGACCTGACATGAAAAAAAAAATTGCCAACAATCAATCAGTCATTCAATTAAAAAAAAAAAACAACAAAAAAAACTGAACACAAGAAACATAAAATTAATAACTCAGTGTCAAATTGAGAGAAAAAAATATAGAGAAAGCATTAGTAAACGGACAATGGTACTGAAAAAGGCAGGAGAAAACCACGGAGAAAAACCAATTTATGACCTGAAAATGTCATGGAAGGCTCACATCCCAAAACCCCCCATTTTTGGCTCTCCTACAGTGATTCACTACTGATCCCCCACTGAACTGTGCGGGCGGTTGGACCTCTAGCAGTCTGCATCAGAGCGACCATGCTTACCTACACCATTAATTGCCATGTGATGGTACATACTGTCATTGTCAGTGAGGCACGGGCAGAAGCAATGACAATGAGATAAATAAAGGTTATGGAGATGGATTTTTTTTTTCTTTGGAAAAAGAACTAAATCTATCTGGACCTCACCCCATCATTCCAGTTCTTTCTGAAGCGCACAATGGCTCTTCTACAGGTCTACCTCCATGCCAAGAGAACATTTAGCACACATCATGAAGGTCAGGGCATGTTAGCAGGATATGGATTAGTGGGCTGTAAATTTTAAAAGCAGCTAGTAAATGCACATCATCTTCCAGTAGAAGAAGGTCAGCACCAGTCTTACAAGTTTAAATGAAAAAATAAATGTTTTATGTGAGAATAAATATTCAACTTCTGCATTTTATTCTTTGGTGTGGAGCTTTTGCAGGATGCTGAACCACAGCCGCATTTTTTTTTTTTTCAGGGCCATTTGATCAGATTTAAGTTCAGTTTCCTGTCAGCTGCGCTTTGGTACACTGGGAAATAAAAGAAAACAGTACTTTTTCAAACTTTGCTTGAGTCGCAGTCAGACAGAGAGAATGAGAAAGAGCAGCCGGAGTGAGGCCAGGCCGAGTCGTCTGAAGATTTCAGCAAGGCTAACAGTAGTCTGATCTTCACTACTGTCTGTGAGTTTCAAGAGCTTTCAGACAGGCACCCAGATACTCTTATCCAATCTACGCTCTCCCAGCGCAAATGCCAAGTGCACCGTCACTTCAAACCCATATTAGTCCTTTGGTTAGAAATCAATAACACAGCATGATATTAGTGCAAATCAATGCGCACACTGCAAGCTGTGACTACTCCAAGCATGTGGAATTTCATTATTGTCTGAGCACCCATTCTAGTCTGTCACCTAATTCTGCTAATAAAAGATAAGAAATATGACTTTGCCTTCTAATAAAATGTCATTCACTGACATTTCCTTTTTGCAATTGGGCATTCTAAATAGCTAATATCAGAAGCACTTTCCACTTTGCAAAAAATTCTCTCTCTAATGTACTTTGAAAAGACCACATCAGAAAATTTCTTGCTGTATTGTTTGACAGCCTGCGACTATATTAACCCTCATTTTTAACAATATAAACATGATGCTTTTCACTTAAATTTATAACACTGAAAATTCTGCGTTTCTAAAACCTCAATCATTTTTTAAAAATAAATATAATGCACTATTTAGCTTTTTCAAATCCAAACTAATGTATGTGTTTTCAATTTGGAAGTCACCCAATGTGGACAGTAGCAGCGTCTGCACTACAGCAGGCGAATCTGAGCACAGCAGCAGCAACAACAGCAGCAGCAGCAGCAGCAGCCCCGGCTAAGTGAACCATCATGCAGCAAACAAGACAAATAAAGGGACAGGACAGGCGGGGGTTACTGACTGATGCATCCCACTAAGGGGGCAACCTACAGTGCCTACTGTGACTGAGCAGCATGGCATTACTGGGGTGGTAGCGGTATTTCACCGGCAGACTGCGGGCCCGGTTCAGTCGACTCTCAGCCAGGGATCTGGCCACCACGTCTCCCGGACCAGAGAGACTGAGACGGAATTGCGAGGGGTTGGCCCCAGGCCCCCGCCCCACGGGGAGCAGGCTTCCTTTACGGTTATTAACGAGGGGGATGTGGAGCGTGCCCGGGTGGACCCGGGCATCCTGGTTGGGGTGCAGGGCGTTGGGGAGGAATGCGTTTGAGGTGATGGCGGTGGAGTTGCAGGTGGTCGTTTTAACCGATCGCTTTTGAAAAGATGGTCTAACTTCATCCTTTACTGTCAAATAATGCAGAATAAACAGTGTGAGAAGACCTCAAAAAACTCCAGAATTGTTAGTAACTAATATAGTATTGCTTTAAATATTCAAGTATCATTTATGTGATGTTTTTTCAAATTGTATATATATGTGTGTGTGTGTGTGTGTGTGTGTGTGTGTGTGTGTGTGTGTGTGTGTGTGTGTGTGTATTCACAATGTTTTAAGTGTTTTTTATTGGATGTGTGGTGTAATTTCACAAAATATAAGTAATGAGTTCACAGTATAATGTTAGGCAGTCAGTGGGTAAATAAAAAAGAAATAAACAAATCAGAGGATATTTTATATATTTACAATTAAGGGCATTTTTGTTATTTCAATTTAGTCAGAAAGTAACCTAAAACATCTGTAATAAAATCATGCTGTGAAACAAGAATATTTTTTTTCCCCCCTGAAACTGTTGTCAAAGCTTCATCTCTGAATGTTCATTTACTTCACATTTGTGAAAAGCATAAATTAATAAGAAGCCTTTTGGTTACATTTCTCACTTGTGCTAACTTTCTCGTAGAACAAAGCAGAGACACGGCTTGGCTAAAGCCAGTCACATCTCATCATATAATGTCATTTCAAGCACAAGGTGTAGCACGGCACTTCCACTTTAACAAATATAAAACTAGAACTAATAATTTATAGTATTACTTATTCAAAACCTTTACTCATTAAACATTCATTGGATTCATACTAGATTAAGTATGAAAATGTGGTTATGGTGCGAAAGGGAAAATGCTATTATTCCGTTGTCACACAGTGAACTTGTGTGTTTTGGTAAATGCTGTATGTCCCCGTGACAGAGCGCAGGATTTCATGTAACCATGAATACTCTGCTCTAATCACACCTGAGGTTCACTAAGACTGCTCATCAGACTCAAGCACATGCGCACAGTCCAACTGTGCCTGCAGAGTCCCACTGTGTGTGTCCGTATGTCCTGCAGAAGTCATGGCACGCTGCAGGAAGACAGCACCGGGAGATGAGTAAAATATCTGGCTGTAAAGTTGACCGGGAGAGGCGGAGCCCCTGTTTTCTCCCCGTGGTAGAGGACTGGTTGCTTGGTTGGTTGTTTGGAGGAAAGAGAGCATGCTTGGGTGGCCCTGGGCGATAAACAGACGTTTATCCCAGCCGTCAGCTGCCTCCTTGATTTACAGGGCGCCACCGATAGCTCCTGGATTCATCTGGCCCTTGTCAAACACGCGCAGCGTTACAGAGCATTCACCCGCCCTGGCAGGTCCACTGTGCATCCTCAACAACCCAGACGGCAACTGTCCTTTCTTGAAATGCTAATCACATGATGGTACTGTCCTGCATACAAGCTTTATCAGATCGCAGTGACCCAAGGTAAACTAGAAGATGAAGCAGAGGGGTAACAACTAAAAATGTTTACTTTTCGTGTGCGAGCTCAGCTGGCTTTGCCTTTACAGTGTTTGCTGCATGGGCAAGCTTTGTTCTTCAACTGCATGAGAGAGCTTGAGAGGCCATGCACTGCTGTGTTGTTACAGTTGAAAAATAAAACCGGTATCATGATTGCTGCAATTGCTCTTGAATTTTTGAAGGAGGAAACAAAAAAACAAAATTATCATCAGTGTCAATAAGCTCAATGAGAACAAATAACACATTGTGTCAAAATAGGTGCAGGATTTGTTAAATGTGACAAATAGAAATTCAAGAGTAAAATCCTTAACCAGTAAACATTTATGCAGTTAACAATTATTTCCCAAAGATTTACCTATATTGCAATCAGCTTTGAATCGAACGCCAGTCTCTTTTTGGCTTCCACTGTTCCCTGGTGTTGTAGCGCCATCTGCTGCTACATGCAGCACAATACAAAAAGAATATTTCATGCAACTACATATTATCAAACACAAAATAATTTCTCTATAGGTGATATTTACAAAAAAATATATATAACTATTTACTTTAGTTTATGATAGTTACTTTAGAAAATATTATTTGGATTAAAACACTGAAAATTAAATTTATAATCACATCTCGTTTCCTTACAATACAAGACAACAGCATTATATTGTTAAGTCATGAAGGACAATGAAGAAAATACTAAAGCAGAGCATTAGTACTGGTCATATCACATGACATAGTGAGGGGACTACAGTCTAAACACAGAGCTGGAGCAGAATGGAGAAGGACAGAGAAACACACTTACGTGATCTGACATATCCATTATACTTATATTTGGCTGAGGAGAATGCAAAGACAAGTGGCAAGTCACACAGAGGGAGAAAGGATGTAATGAAACAGACACATTAGGTAATAGAGACTTCAAAGTAAGAGCGGTGGATGGGGATGAAACCAAATGTAACACGGCTCCACGATTACTCGAAGGCACGAGTGCACCGAATGGAAAGAAAGGGGATGAATGACGGTCGAACCCAAAAGGTGGTGGCGAACGTTGTATGGTGTGATGGCACAAAACAGACAGACAGGTGAGGGGATGAACTGTCCATTCTCATAGTGAGCCATGTTTATCAGAAAGAGGATAAAATGTCTGGTATGACATAAACAATGGTTTGATGGCTGTTATATCATAAATTTCACAGAAAATGCATCGACTATTAGACAGTTAAATATGTCATGATTGACTTTCGAATATTTAGAAGACGTGGTATGTTTTTGCATGTTTGGTAAAAATGATGGGCATTGTGAGGTCTGGAGACAGAACAAATACAAGCCACTATGGGAAACAGAGACAACAACTACATACTTGAGAGCATGTAGATATCCAAAACACAGACAACAGACACTCGAAAATCAAAACAGCCACACGACGAGGGCACTAATGCAGAGAGACTTGGTGTTCTCATGCAGTCCAGACGTCGTGCACAAGTGGAGATTTGTAAAATTGAGAACTTTTGCGAAAACAGGCTTAATATTGCATTTTTAAATCTCTGGGGTCGTCCTTCGAACGGGTTGAACAAGGTCTCCACTTGTGCCTGGGCTGTTAATTATCTTGGAGTTTGTGACCTTGGCGGTGAAGATATTAAAGACTGGTACCACTATAACTACTGATGCAGTGGGCACTTGAACTGAGCTCTGAGCTGCTGACACTCCGCACTCTTTCTCAGAGTCTCTTCCAGCAGTAAAGGTCACAGCGAGGGCCCTGGGCTGGCCTCTGACACAGATCCTCAAAAAGGGACCCACAGTGGCCCTGGCATCTGTCTCTAGCAATCTGCCTGCATGGCAGAGGCGGCAGACTAACTGGCTAGCATCTGGGGCGTAGCGTGGCGGCGTAGGACAGAGGGTAGGGAGGGGGGACCGAGCCTGCCTGGTGGACAGGAGCTGTCAGGGCAAGTTTGGTGACGAACCAGCAGGGCTGGGAAAATGAAAATGCAAACATAATTTCCGTGTCAGGATAGATAAGGTCCCCAGCAATGAGATGCATATCCACACACATGCAGAGACAGAGAGGGGAGTGCGTGTTGGTGCGCACGAGAGTCACATGCACCCACACACAGCCTCGAAGGTCGGAGACTAGCCCAAAGCATCTCCCTCGCCGCGGGTCGCCAACCCCTCCTCCCTGCCCCTCCTTTAATACAGCGTCAGCCTCACCAATAGATAAAGCCAGATTCAGACACTGATGATGGTCAGATCACAGAAGAAAGACAAAAAAATCAACTTCTCGCTAATTTTCAGCACCAAGAATAGACTCGAGCCAGAAATGTACAAATCAATAAAGAATAACAACAAAAATTACTATTACACTCACAGCGAGTGCTATAGTGAGACCGTACTTCACCCAAAGTGAAGCAGGGTATTTTTGACTGAATGTCTGCTGCCTTCATTCCACCTTGCACTCCTAAAGCATCCTTTTAACTAAAGACTTCAATACAATTTACTTTACATTGTCTGGTTAAAATGCAGAGTCAACACCTGTAATTTAATTTAGGAAGTTATCGCTTCAAGCATCAAACACAATAGTAAAATGGCTCTTAATTAATATTTTATCATCAAGTCCACAAAGCACTTCAGAGGTTAATGCTACCAATAAACGAAAGCCCAAGTGTGTATGTGTGGTCTGAATTCATCAGCGCACCGTGTGCATTAAATTAAGGGGTGTTATCCAAGAAATCAATTATCAAAGTAGTAGAAAAATCAGGTTCAGATGTAGAGGGGTATGAAGTCATCGCGGATAAAGATGTCTTATCCTCTCAGTCTGGTGGAAAAAAAGAGGAAATGGGGAAAGGAAATCCAACAATCCCTGACTGTCAAAGCCCAATGCACTCCTTCACTAAACTCACTTTGTTCAGACAAAGTCAGAGTTAAAAAGGGAAAGAAATCCAAGACAGAGGAGGCTTTTCCTGAAATCCTACAGGGGGTTGAGGGAGAAGTGAGATCAGTAACCATGTAATGGCCAGTAATTGGTACCGAGGGATATCAGCGCAGGCCTGGCTACAAGAGGCCAAGCCAAACTCATCATGGCATGTTTGACACTAATCTAGGCTGAGTCGGCAGACGGTGAGAGAATGCTGAGGAGGAAATCAGATCTGTATGTCTGAACCCAAGGCTTTGATAGCGAGGCCTACTGCTGCCATGTCTAATTGACAGACAATTTAGTATTTCCCATCCACTCAAAAGGGAAACAGAAACGACGGGATCTTCCAAGAGCCTCAGACCTCTTACCTCTCCTTTACCAAGCCAACTGCATTTCCTCGTCGTTTCTAGTCCTGTCCTCCCCTTTGCTTTTCACTTAGGACCTGTTTTTTTGGCCACTGCATGAAGCTTGATCCCCTTTTTTCTGACACTCACACATATCACCCTTCTCCTACACTGAGAAGAATATTCTTAACTCAAGAATATTTGTTTAATCTAAGTCCCTTGTAACACCCAATTTTAAGACACAAACACCATTCAAATATTACTTCAGTGGGATTATTAGACTTGTTGTTTTTATACTGATGGTGTTTGTGCCTTGTATGATGTGTGACAGGATATATTTCCTTAGAAAGTAGACCAAATATCTTTAACATTTCAATCTGAATAAGAACAATAAACTAAGACAAAATGTGTAGTTTCATTAGTTCAGCCAAAATTTTAAAGATATTTTCAAATATTCTTGAACGACTGAAAAAGAAGAGTTAAAGGGGATTTTGTGAAGTATTGAGAATTTAGCATCTTGGAATTTACTGAGTCAGATGTAACCGAAATAAACACATCAATATGTGTCTCCTGTTCTTCAAACTTTGACAGGATGGGTAGTGACTTCCCAAAAAGCTTTTATATTTGCATCATTTTAACTTTTCTGCAGATCAAAAATAAAGTCTGAGCTTGGTGGCTCAGTCAGGTTAGATTAAAGAAAAATGTCAAACAAATGGAAAAGAAATCTGATTGAACTGAAAAGTGTACAAAGTAAAACGTGTTAACTCATAAGTTGTTAACGGTCTTCAAAGTAAAGATTTACAGTAAAACACAATTCATACAGAGTCATCATTAGATTGCATTGAGAGTAAACTCGAGATTTAACGTTCCATTTCTTTTGTATACTTGTATCTCTTACCTTAAACAGTTAATCAAACATCAAACATCACGCTCCAATAGTGACATCATCACACAACTGCATGGTTGATGCAGCATGCGGAAGCCACATGTCTACAGTAACAGCTACAGTACTGTACAGTAGCACCACAGAGCCACACCATCACTTACCTATCGTATACATCACACTCAGAAAACAGTAACTTCACATCGAGAACAGATAATATCAAAGGAAAACCAATGATAGATAGAAACTGAGAGACGGACAGATCTGAACAGAGAGAGCGATAGATAGATAGATCCAAAAGAATAAATCATCAAATTGAATTCATATATATATAAATATAAAAACTGACAAACTCCACAGTTACACAAACTGTGGAGTCACAATTAACATATCACATCACATAGACACCATTACAGACACACACGTCCACGCACGGTACCTCTGCAGGGTACAATAATCAGAGCACACACCACAGACATGTAACAGCATGTGTTGGGCGGTGTAACTTACAGGCACGTAAAGTGGTTGCGCAATCATGAACAGAGACAGAGGAAAGTGGGTAGGCCCTCTGAAGGGTGTCCATGTTACTATGTACACTGCCTGACATGCAAGAGCAGTCTTGCTCTGAACGGCCGCAATCAAAACAACATGCCAGTTTCATTCGTTTGTAGACGGACATCTTGGCTAAAGTCATGTTTTGGGATGAGAGGAGAGGAAAAGCAGCAGGTTAATGGCAAAAGGAGAAATATTCATCTAGGGGAAGTCGGAAGGTAACTTCATCAGAAAGTGCAAGCCTTAGCCACCTGCTACCACAGACTTGAGCCCCGTGTTACATCAGAAAACTCCACTTGTGAGGATTTGTTCAAATAAACAGAAATACAATTCATTTACTAAATTACACAAACATTTTCTCTTTTTTTGTGGTCAAATAAATCTTTTTACCAGTGCATTACTAGAATATCATTTAAAAATCACTGAAATCACATTAAATTTGACATTCTCTCTCGAGGTCAAGCTGTGAGCTAAGGCTGTAACAGGTCAAAAGGCAAAATTATAACAGTAGGAAAGAGGGGTGAGGAGAGAGGGACAAAAGGGGGAGGCATTCAGGGAAGAAAGGCATGAGCAATGTCTTCAGCAGCAAACCTCATACAATGTTTCATACATTTGTACATCCTCTATCCATTTGGCTAAAGGAGTGGATCACGTACCTGTATCCCATCATGCAGCTGTAGCGGGCTCTGTCCATGGCATCACACTATACTACAGGCTGGACCGGCCAATTCATGCTAGACCTGCAGTTTCACTGCTCTACTCCCAGAGGGGACCTCACTCTGAAGGTGTACGTGTGTTGATGGTGTGACATGGTATGAAGTGTGCTACTTTATTTGTTTTTTTCTTTTAAACAACAAGACAGATTTGCTAAAGTGTTTCATTGAGCCTTTTATTGCCATATTTTAAGTCCATTTGAAAAAATGTCTCGGATAAATCACCAGAAAAAACACAACTAAACTATGGCTGAATATGACTGTTTTGTCACAATTCTGTATTTGTTTAATATCATATTAGCATATTAGCTAATAGCTCTATAGTTTTTGCTTGCCAACGCTACTGCTGGATTCAGTATAGTTTCAACTCGCTGATGTTATGATTAGACAGAATATACTCACTGTTATCACCACTGATTCCATAGTTTGTGCTAGTTGAAGTTAACACTATTAGGTTTATGCTAGCTTAAGGTATAGATAGTGCCATATCTAATGCAAGATATCAATAGCTCTGGATAGCATTATAGCCTATGCGAGTCAATTTTACGAAAGAAAAGGACTGTAACTTATTATAGCTGGGATTACTATTGATAGGGCCAGTATCATTCACTTGCTAACATTAGCATCAGATAAGGTTAGAGTTTTTGCTAACTATTAATACCAGTGGTTAATTTTTAACCTATGCTAGCTGGATATCATGGCTGCATTTGTTTTCTCTTGTGATAAAGCACTTTTTACTCAATGAATGTCTGAAAACATTCAAATAAAATGTTATTCTTGAAGGCTTGTTAGTTTTATATAGAGTTTAGTTTTACAGTTAGTTTTTGATGAATAAATATATTGACTTCTTTTTTTTCCTCTACTTGAGCACATGTTTGTGTGCGTGTGGTTACATGTGTAAAGCCCTGAACCCAAAGGGAAGCAGGAGTGAAAGTCCCCAGAGTAGCATCACTAGATTGCTGTGACTCTGGGCAGAAACAGTCCCTGGTCCCCATTCTCTCATTGCCGAGGTGCAAACAGACAGCAGGCTAATGCCGTCTAGCACCTCTACAGAGACACTTCCAGCATCTTTGACACAGTTTGGGGAAAAAAACAAGCTTCTGAATCAAGTAATATGTTTCAGGGTTTGGCCAAAGAAAGAATGGGGGACGCAGAACATAACCCAGCCAATGAAGGCATCAGGGACTGCTTTACTCTGCGACATGCACACGTGCCTTACGAGCATGTGAAAAGCATGCAGAAAATGTAGGCTTGGCCTTAGCAACGAGGAAAGGGACAGAGATAACTGTTCACAGTGCTGAAACAGTTGCGAAGGGCATGGCAGACAAGTGCAGTGAGGCTATCAGATCATGCTGGAGTTCCTTAACTTCAGAGTTCTTGGCTTGGGCACTTGGACCACAGTGTGTAAACATGTTACAATGACGATTTCTGACATGTGGAAGGGGAGCAATGGAGGACACAAGACCCACACACACGCACACTGACGATGTCTTTTACTTCTGACTTCACAAATACCCAGATTCTGGCCTAAGATTATGAGGTGTCCACTTCGGGTCATTCCTAATTGGCGATTCAACATGACGGCTCCCCTGATAAACTGTCTGTATGGGCTCGAATGTTGACTTCCTCCTAAAACTCCACCAAGGCACTCAAACAGAAGCTATCAGGGTTGCAATGTTGAATATGAAGGATGTCCCAAAGAAAGCACCAATCTGATGTCAATATCTCCCTAAAGCGTCCTTATTCAGCAACAGTGCAAGGAAAACAGTAATGTTGGCTCAAGAGGTGGCCTTTAGAGGGATCATTTGAACAGACAACCCTTGGAAAAGCTTTAACCACAAACACACACACACACCTCTCACTGAACACTACAGACTTTGTATCATGCAGGCATATTCAATTAGAGATAAATCTGGATGATGAATCTGGTAAATTTTAGGGTTTTCATATTTCTTATCCAAATCCACAAACCGCAGTCACTTCAGTCCTTGCATTTTTGCTGAAAAGGTTTCAAGGGACTTTAGTTTCCTCTACAGGCATCACCGTTTAATAACTTGGATTCATTTTGAAGAGAACTCTTGCAGAGCACCACCATCTGGTGGCAATTGAACGCTATGACAGTTAGATTATATTTCAACGCATTGATGATGGACTTAAAACACCCAGTGCAGAGAGTTAGAAAAAAAAAGAAATAGAAAATAAAGGGGGGGGCCCATCGACTGTCCAGATTTGAAATGCACAAGACTGGTGTAGTGACATTTCAACTCTGAAAGGGACTGATGGTCTCTGAAACCTCAGCCCACAGCTGGGCGCAGGGCCCAGAGTTTAGAAAGGGGGCTGAGATCACAGTGAATTGGGGCAAAGGGGAGACCAGATTGTTTTGATTGTGTTTTGGCAACCCAGCTTGTCAGGATCTAAAGAACTCCCCACAAGGACATTTTCTGCTCTCTGGGGGGAAAAAAAACAGCCACACAAAACTTCCTTTGACAGAAAGCAGATCAATTTAGATCTTAGTGGTTCTTGTTAAATTTCCTCCTTTTGTGTTAGCTCTTCAAAAGCAATGATTACAGTGCGACATCCCAGATTTTTATTCCGTTCCTTTTGCATTTTGTCGGAGGTTAATGACATAAGACTTGCTGTATATTGCTTTCTAAATGCCAAATATGAGCTCGGTTAGATGATCAAAACCTGCACAAAAACTGCACAGCTCGTCGCCCACATCCAAGGAAGTCACACTAATTGTTGTTCTCAACTCGTCGGAGCATCGGCTGACTTGGCCAGTGAGGACGAGGCCTGATGCTGGCGTGAGTTTGGTTTCTGTTGTTTTGGATTTGGTCTGGTCTGAGCACAGTGTAGAAATGAGAGGCGAGGAGAGGGATGCAGAAGCTACACTGGTACATGCAACATAGATACAATGTACTATTTGCTGAAGAGGAGAATAAAACACTTGCACTGCACTCTGGGTAATAGGACACCCAATTTTCTTTTTACTCACAATAAATCACTACGAGTGAGTAGTTAAAATAAAGTGGTGTTTTCCAATGGCAGCAGGGAAGGAAATACATCAAAAGTGTGTCACTGGTCATAAAGAAACATGGGAAAAAAAACAACAGAAGAGAACAAAACATGATAGAACAAAACATACTGTCGGACAGATTTCCATTGCCGTAATGGAACTGTCATCTTTCTAAATGCAACTTTCCTGTCGGAAACAACTGTAATAAGATAAAACATAAGGCCATGTCCATCACCAGAGTTTAGACATAAACATATTAAGGAAGAAAACAGAAGCAAACAGTTCACCTAAGAATAACTAAAGCGTGAAAGACCTGTTAATTCAGTCGAGCTAGCAGAGTGAAACAAAATTATTAGTATAGTTGAAATGACACAGGGAAAAAATAGCGGAGAGTATCTATTTTAAAACCAGGCGCTGTACATAACGGTGTGTTTACTGTAACTGAGTGTGACCTTTTGTGGAAGAAAAGAGGATTCACCTGAATTATTCATCCTGTGGTTAACATGTTCTGACAAGTGACTATTGTACATAGGTCAGGTTAATTCATGTGTCATTAACGGTGACGTGTTTCTGTGTAAAGAAGAAGGAGGACTAATAATTTGAAAGCAACATCTGTGTATCGTAAGAAGACATGAAATTCACACTTAGTGGCACAACATGTCCATGTCTATTCACAGCATGCGCATGAGCTCCAAATACTGATATACCAAATACATAATACAAATAAAGGATTAATTGACTCAGGTAAGTCATGTTTCGACTAATTGTGCTTCTTTCAATGAACATTAAAGAATTTAAAACCCGAATTTCACCGATATCATTGTAAATGATTTCCGCTCGCACTAAGGGCCCGATCTACCAAGATCCCTGCGTGTGTATGTGTGCAGGCGCATTTCACCACAACACAAACACCTCCAGCCATCGTAAACTGCATTGTGCACGAAGCAATAGCGGAAACTGTTGCCAGTATTCAGCGCGATTTGGGAGAAAAAGATCGACTTTACATGTAAAAGACAGAAGCGAGGAAACGCACTGCCTTGCGCGCCTGTCAGATGTAATCCTCTTTGCGCGCTTTATGCAGATCAGCTTCCACAGCTGTTTGAGCGAATTTTCAAGTTTTTGTTTTTAAATGCGCAAACCTTTAGTAGCTCGGGCCCAAAGACTGTTTCTTCAATCTGTAAATCATCTACAAGTAACTTCAATTAAGCTTCCTTATAAATTTCTCAACAACTCTTTCTCAGTTTGCATAGATAATGGTTATTTTTAAACGATTTAACCAAAATAAAAGCACATTAAAAGAATAACAACATCTAAATAATCCACTAAGAAATAAAAATGTTGGAGCTGGTGATTTTACCATAATGGATGTTATGGAGGTTTAAATGGGACCCTTACCAAACACTTTACTTAAAGTATAATGGTGTGACAGCGTACGTTACATTCACAAACACAGTTTCACGTTACAGGAGAACAACGACAAAGTGAGAATAGAAGAGTAACCTGACAAACAGACCAACAGGAAGGTTTTGGAGAGAGAGGAAGGGGAGGAAAGGGGCCAAAGGGACAAAGAGTGGGAAGGTGCAGCTACTCACGTCGTTTGCAGCCACACTTCTTGATCCGTTTGGGGTCTGTGATGTCGTCATGACAAGCTTTGCAGTAGAAAAATGCTCTAAAACCGACACAGTTAAATGTTAATCATCGGACAGGTGCTGATGCTGGACGCACGGCCGGGTGCTCTCCACGACGGCCAGGTTACCTCTTCACTTCTTTGGCATCACTAGCGATAAAGAATCCCAGTGTTCCCTCCTGCATCTTGACATGGTTACCCGGGTTGATGAGGATGCTGGATAATCAGAGACATACAAACACATATAGCTCATTAACGTCTGCACCACACTCACTTCATGTACACACCATGCTAATCAAGAGGAATGGTACACACACTTGTTGAGGCCTTAGATAAGATCTACACTGCTATTTTTCCCCAGACTGGGTTCTTCTATTGTTCTCCTGTCATTCCAGTGAAGGTTTCTCATTTCTTTATTTGTCTGGTCAGTACGTGTGTCTCATCACTTATAAACACACCTGCTGCTCTGACTTTGGGCAATTTGCGGATGTGATACTGGCACGGATGGACGAAATGTACAACAGTATGATCGCACACTGATTTTTAATTCTTTTCCTTACAGAATGGCTTTGCACTGCCCAGAGGTGAGAGGAGGGACAGAGAGGAACAAGTAAAGGAACGAGGGCAGAAAGAATTAAAATCATGGCCATGGAGTGGGTTTAAGCTCAGCACTCAAATACAGTCAGAACAAATGTTATGATGGCCGCTGGGACATGGCTGTTGTACAGAGGATGTACATAAGAGTTATCTCGGTTAGTATTCGACAGTCGAATGCAAGGGAATGAACAGCTCTTTTCAGGTCCTTTCAATGCTTAATGGATTCTAGCAATCACTGTATTAAAGTCTCATTAACTGTTCTAGAAAAAGAGTCTTTTAAAGGGTAATAATTCAAAAGTCCCTTAAAAGCTTTAGTTACTCTGCTTTGTTTAATTATCAAGCACATTTCTGATAAAATAACAAAAGCAAATAATGTCTAGCAAAGCCGAAGCAGTTTTAAATCATATGTTAACTGTATTTGCATCGAAATATATGTCTTATTTAAACTTAAGAACAAATGTATCACTCCACTATAAAATACATTACTCTCACCATTGTTGAAATGAGTTAAACTCCATTTAACACTCTAAGCACTTAAAGCAATTGGCTGTATCATTCCCCATTAATTAGACTAAGACAAAGAGGAGACACCACACACATTAATATATATATATATATATATATAAAAATAATAACAATATATGCACACGCACGCACGCACACACACGCACACACACACCCTGGTCATTAATGGTTACCTGTGGGCAACAATCATCAATGATGTGAGTGTGAACT
>JAUESE010000018.1:11520163-11533059 GCA_032274725.1 Malacoctenus triangulatus | reverse complement strand
AAGCACTTAAAGCAATTGGCTGTATCATTCCCCATTAATTAGACTAAGACAAAGAGGAGACACCACACACATTAATAGATATATATATATATATAAAAATAATAACAATATATGCACACGCACGCACGCACGCACACACACTCACACACACACGCACACACACACCCTGGTCATTAATGGTTACCTGTGGGCAACAATCATCAATGATGTGAGTGTGAACTCAGATATCAAAACACTGAACCCACTCAACTCCTTCAGAATAAAAGCCCAGGAGAAAGATGATTGGGATTGCTGTTGGTTTGTTTGCCAAGAGTGACACTAGTTGATAGGAGTAAACTCTGAGTTTGTGGACAATTTCTTCCCACACTGACTTTTCCCAAGTGTGTATTTTTTTAAAAATGACTCTGTGTGGGATTTTTATACTTAATATTGGCAGAGTATGTAATCTGTTTGGTCTTGGCAGGAATGAAAAAATGACATCTAAAAAAACCATCTTTCACACTACATCTTTCTTCTGAGCTCTGGAAAAGGTTACACTGGAGAAAATAAACAAAAATATTAAGGGAGCAATTGAATCCATACACATATTGGGGTGAGATCAAACTGCACCAGTCATGCAAGATCAGATTTTTCTTTTCCACACTGCAAGAAGTAAAAAACAAAAGCATCTAACATTCACTCAGATTGAATGGCCCCCAGAGAAGTAAACAGGCATTACACCTGGCATGCTTTTTAGTGAAAATAAAATAAACCAATCAAATCAAGATAGTTTCACAAACATTGCTGCCCAAATCTGAGATTTTACAGGTGTGTCAGTATCTGTGCAAGACATTTTTCTTCAGTCGGGTGAAAACTGGTGAATAGAAGCTTAAAAAGCATCAAAACCTCATATTGTGAGCAACAAGGCAAGCATCGAACGACTTAGGTGGTTGTGTCAGAGAAGCATGCAGTTACCAAACAGCATGAAGAGGACAATAGTCAAACAGAAAGGCATCGCCACGGCAGTACAGGTATAAGGACAGGTACGTAGATGCAGACGGTTGCAGTAACTTCTGTGCAGTTGGATTGTTTCTCAAACACCAAACTGACAGGAAGTGACCTCACTTAGGAACATCTACTCGAGAGACGCATGAGCATGACTGGACATGGTGGCTGAGACGCACGACAACTCGCACGCACGCACGCTCCCGCGCGTGCACACACATACACACTCAAAATCCCTCCCTCTGGAGGTGAACACACAAATACAGATACACACATACATGCACAGATGGAGGTACATTGAGCACTGAGAACATGAGAGGGAGATGGAATGTTAACGTGAAATGCGCGACACGTTGAATCAAAACTTCAGTTTTGGCTAAAGTAGTGCTTTCCAAATTCATCGGCTCCATGCCTTTCCTGGTGTGTGAAATCATTAAAATAAAACAAACTAAGTTTGGTGAGATGCTGCTCGTCTAATAAAACCATGGAGGGAAGAAAACATGCTGTTGTATCAGCCACTGCCTACAGCAATGGCAGATAATCAGTCAATTTATTTTGAGATTAAATCCTCAGTGTAGAACAACAGATTATCAGGTTTTATCAGCACAGCATCTGATGTCTGCGATATGGGAATACAAAACTCCACACTGAGTCTCATTCAAAGAACCACAACATACTGTTCTGGCAATGACTTAAAAGCACCAATGAGTGGATTTCTTGGCTTGTAAAAACTTAAATGCAGTAGGGCAAAAAACCGAGCAAACACTGTAAAAAGAACTGAAAGTGAGAGAAATAAACTAAGCGAAGGGTTTGGTTAAGGACAGAACTGAAAAGATCAAATAAGAGGTAGATATGGAGAGGGTGAGTGTTTGGCCTTGGTACACCGACAACAGCAAAGACAAAGAAACAGCACTTCTACAAACATGGTCCAATTTATCTATCCTTCTCTCTGCCTGCAAAGAAGTTAGTGCATTAAGCACAAGGGACACCATAAAAAAAGGAGTTAGAAAAAAGAGGCCTGTGAGATAGTGTTTGGAAAAATATCCTTGGGGGAAACTCCCAAAGTCAGAAGCTTTAAAGTGGTGGAGATTGGTTGGAACTTTGGAAGTAAGATAAGGTAGAGGGCATACCGCTTTCGGCTTCTGCAAACAACAAGAAAAAATCTCAAATCAAACAGTTATCATGGACATAAAAGAGGAGGAGAGAATAAGCGAGGCTAATGCTTCTCTGCCTGTTTACGGGCTGTGCCTGATATGTCAGCACGCGCTGCGAGTCTGTGTCAACAAACAGTTATACACATTTAGTTACTTCCTGTCCAGTGCTGAGGTCCTGCAGCCTAAAAACAACTGTTATCTGACTGCGAGGCAAATCATACAAACAACATGATTTTTGGGGAGTGGTTACCTTTTGAGAAGTTCATGAACAGAATCAAATACTCGAAAACAATCCGTAGGTTAAAGCTCACTATTTAAGCAGACAATATAACACAAGAAAAAGGGAGCACAAATAAAGTTCAGCCCACTAGAAACATAAAATATTCTTCAAATAATTCTGCATCGACATCAAAACTGTACGAGGTGACTTGTGTCGGAATAACCTTTTCAAAAAATACTCTTTTTATCATGCAACCTTCAGCACACAGAAATATTTGACAGAGGTGGATGGGAAAGGGTGGGTGATATTTGGCAAATTGAGATTGCTGAGGGGAAAAAAAGCCAGCAGCTCATGTTGTTATTGGTGAGAGGACCAACACTCACACAGACTGAACAGGGATGTGGTAGAATCGAGCTGAGGGAACATGTGACGATAAATTTGAATGTGGAGCGAATTGAAGTGAACAATCACAAAGGAAAATAAACAGTGATCACTGAGTTGTTCCAGGACAGGCACTTATTACTTCTCTGCAAACAAACATGATCATAACATGACCTGAAAGACTCTGCAGCTAACTTTTTATTGCATATACAGCAGGATCTTTTGATGCTTGCTTCTTCAAACAAATTACTGTTTGAGGGGTGAATTATAAAGCCTTTCTTTCAGGGTCCTTTCCTGTGTGCTTGTCCTGCACATACAACATTCTGACTTCAGCTTTTACCTACTTTTGTGGCATACACTGCATTTGATCAGTCACATGTAATAAAACAAATGTGTTATCCACAAAAACAGTCCCATTACACCTCACTCTAAGAGGTTAACTGTGCAGATGTTGTTCCAGGTTTCCAAAGTAGATTTAGCTTTGTTGAGCGAACGTTTTTGCAATGCTGTAGTAAGATTATGTTGGCCGAGGTTGGGAAGGCGTTTGTGTGTGTGTTTTTTTAAGACATCACTTGTTTTGTTCCAATGCTCACCACATTAATGCCATCTAATATCTGAGAATGATTGTGAACAGAGCTGCAAAGAGGACTGAAGGAAAGGTGATTAAAACTTTAAATCGAAGCAGTTGAGTGTTACCACCTGATGTTATGTGAAGAAAGATCCACTATACAAACCTGCTCTCTCTCTGCTCAGACTTGTATTCAATGGCAATAAGCAACAGCTTCAGCTTCACGTAACACAGCCTGTAACACAAGTGCAGGGATTAGAGAGGAGCAGCAGATATGCAGAGTGCCTGACGATGTCGCGCACCTTAAGATTTGACATCCTGATATGCCCTCTGTGTTTGTTTCTAGCTACCTACCGTTGGCAGAGGGCGTCCACAGTGGGGACTGGATACTTACTCGCAGACAGTGGGAAAGGAGAGGCCAACAAAGGCACTGGACAAATACTCTGTGTACATCTCATTAGCCACTCCTTCAAGGTAATACTTCTGCCATGTGTCTTCTTCGATCTGACAATAACAAGCAGAGAAATGTCACATGTGAGGGTAGAAAAAAAAAAAGAAGGAAGAAAAAAGCTTCAGCGTTTGCTTTCCAAGAGCAGCGCAATGTGGTCTGCAGATGTTCCATTGCACAATCTCAGCCTGGTCATTATAGGCTGATCCATCATCTTTATGACATGAGAACAGTACTTTGATAGAGGCAAGCACCTCTTCAATATAGAGGTGCAGAAACATTGAACAGACTCCGCATGAAATGTCACAATAAAATACGACGTGCCAGATTGAACGAAAAGACCCCTAATGGAAGTCTGTCTCTGGACAGAGATGTCAACATTTTCCAGGGAAGAATATTTGATAAATCTAGTCCATCTGTCAGCGTGGGACCTACTGTCTCCGCTGATGTTGCATTCACCTCGGATCCCCAAACAAATCTCACGTTCAAAAAATGCAGTGTGAGAAATCAATCGTCGACGTTACTTCATTCTGTTTGGATGGAAAGACTGAGGGAAGCCGGTCGTGTCCTCCGTGTTACCTCAATGAAGGACCTCATGGAGAAGAGGTTGGCTAGCATGGTGGACAGGCCCTGGGCCAGACAACTCTGGGCAATGAAGCCGGCCTTCAGCTCCGCCAGACAGATAGCATCGTCACCTTCCTTCCAGTTCCAGCTTGGAATGTTCAGCAGATGGGCCTTCATCGCGGGACAGACGGAGAGGTCATGAAACATGGAAAAACTCTGCGAGTGACTCATATTTCCTAAAGGAATAGTTCAACATTTCGGGGGGAAACGTGAAGGTTGATACTGTCATCGGACACAAAGAGCCGAGAGCGAGTCGAACAGGCTGGCACAGAGACTGGAAACAGCGAGCCAGCTGCCTGTTCAACAGGACCAATATTTATATCTAAAGGCATAAACTTCACCCAATACTTCACGTCTTTTTCAATATGTAATATGTTGCTGTGTATGTTTGCATGTTGATTAATAAGCACAAGCACAAAACTGTTAAACAAGCTCCCATCAAGCAAACTTCCACTGGAGACAATTGAGGCTGTGCTTTAGCCATTCATGGGAGCTAAAGAAAAACTTACAAAGTAACAGTAATTCCTAAAAATGCTGATTTATTTATTTTTCTTATTTATTACAAAGCAGGTTTTTTTATTTTGTAAACAAGGGGGTAGTTTTTTCCAACTGTGATTCATTCGATTCTCACGGCTACAAAGGCTTCTGAAATTATTCGTCATAAATTACAGCATCAATCGCTGTGTGCTGCAAGCTTTGTTTTACGTTTTTTTTTTTTTTACCATAATGTCAGATCTGATATTATGGAAAATCATTCAGTTTTAGAGAAGCACATCAATCTTTAAACTTGATAATGACCCAAATCAGCTCCATGCAAAGGCCAGTTCATAAATCCACAAGTCAGGACAAGGTTTAGGGACACAGCACCCAACCCAGGCCACCTGGACGTCTTACCTTGTTGTGATATTGGAGCATCTGTGTGATTATTCTGATCTTGGGATGGTAGTTCTTGATGGAGATAACCCTTCAAAAAAAACAAACGAGTGGAAAAATAGAACACGGATTCTATTTGTCAGTTTCGACTGATCTTCAAGGACGGAGGATGAGCTACCTCATAATATTTGAGGCGTCTTCAGCATCAGGATCTGCACAGTATTTGTTGGCCAGGATTAAGCAGGCATCTGCTGACTCGATCTGTGTGTGGGGATCACAGAAATAAACAATGAAGATTGTATCTGGATTGTATCTGTGTGCTACGTATTCAGCACCAAGTTCTTCCCACAAACTTGTCCCGATAATGCAAATATTTAAAAACTGCCTGATTTGTCACCAAAAAGCAACAAGGAAGCAGCTGAGAGAGGCTCAGGTTGCCAACTAGTGCTCAGTCAGATATAACAATATTTTTAGATTTAATGAACATAATTTTGTTTTGAAACAGGAAGCAGTATTTCCATCTGTCCGGTCGTCTTGTCGGCAGAGGTACCTTCACTCGGGCCAGGTCGTGAGGGTTGAGAACAGATCCCTGGTAGAACTCTACTTGAGTAAAATGGCGTTTGAACAAGGCTTCCAGCTCAAGATTAGGGGAAATACTGGCACACACAGAAAAAGAGAAGGATAATGCAACACATATATGGGTAACTCTTGAATAACGTTCATTTCTAACCTACATGTGCAGAGAAAGAACAGAATTAACTTACTTATGGAGAAAAACAATTTCTACATTGACATCATCCCTGTCCTTGTGTAGGAAGTCTTTGAGGAAGTTGGAGACACTTTCGAGAGTAATATGACCACAGACCACAATATGCCTGGAAGGGGGGAAGAAATCATCTTGAGTGGGCAACATAAATCACTGCAGACACTGGCATGTCTCCCAAAGATAATCAGTCAAACCAAAGCACTCTAACATCTAGCTCAAATAGAGACAAAAAAATCTATATACACGTCTTTTCAAAGCAAACAAGTAACTGAATTATATCTTTTTTGCCATAAAAGTGAATATTTTCCCCCTTGTAATGAAAGTGGTTATATTCTGCACGACAAGTGCAATCAAACACTCAACTCAGAACCACTTTAGAAAATCTGAGATATAATCATGCAGCCCACAGTGGTTGGATTGTCATCCGTTCTCAATATAAAAACTGTCCCTTTGGCCAAACCACCCCTTTGTGAGCTGAATGGATGTTGACAAAGACATGTACATCAATATGCTCGTGCTTCTACACACAACGTCACTGAAACTCTCGAAACCATTTGCAGGGCCTGTGGTTGACAAAAACTCTAAACAGGACCTCAGATTATTTGACAAGTCCCTGGCAAGTTTCGGCGGTGCATTACAGCAGCAGGGCCCCCGACAGACGCAGCGTGGGGCTGATTACAGTCATTCAGGACGGTTTCGGGGTGAATGCCGAGACCTCGTTTGTCCTCTGACTGCACTAGAGTGATGGAAGTTCAAGGGTCAGTCTCAGATTTATTGTTAGCTTTGAGGTAAAGCTCGCTTAGGACACTTTCGACAGACATTGGTTCAACGATTAGTCTACTCAGTAATTGTCATAATTTAATTTCTTGTATCCAAATTTCACGAGTTATTATTTTTTAATTCAACTGATCTATTTTCTTGATACAGTCTAATTTACAATTTTGATTAACATACTATTTTAATATTATTCTATTCCTGATCATGGTTAACTGTTAATTTAGAGAACACTTAAGCTTGAGTATTCAGTATATAAATAAAATAAATCAATTATGCATAGGTGGATTTCAGACACTTTTGAAAGCTTAATTTCCACCCTGGTAAGCTGCACCATGCTGCCGAAGCTGAAACCTAAATGTCACATCTCTTATTGCCAGGCTTCTCTTCCAGCCTGTATATTGACATGGATTAGTGTGGACACTCGGCAGACACACTAATTACCCTGCGGAGACCTGTAAGGCAATCTGTGTAATGACAATGGCCCAATCCACTGCTTGACATGCCAGGAGACAATTGAGCCACTTTACTTTTGAGTGCCTGGGCACTTGACAGCTTCGCACTTAACACTCTGAGTATTAGGTTACTTTCTCCTAAAATAAAAATATACAGTTGGTCAAAGTTGGTCACTGTGGAAGTTCTTATCGTTCGGCAAGATTTGTTATGACAGGTTTCTTTCAATACATTATCAAGCTCTTATACACACGGAGGAAGTTCTGGGGAACACATTAACCTTTAAGAATTGACGTCTAAAGTTGTGCGGCACAGAGCTGAAATGTGACTCAGTTTGGCAGATTTAAGGGAAACAGGAGATATTTATTGATGTTAGATGAGAACCATAGTCCAGATCAGCGGGTTTGCGTCTACCCCATACCAGATGGAGCGGGTAGGGGGCTGCACCGAAGTGGACTTGGCAGGGGAACGTGACAGACATATTCAGGGAATGACAGTGTGTGGATTTTACAGGATATAATGGCCTCCGCAGATGTTGCCTCTGTCCTTTAAGAGAATCTAATGAGCAGTCGTGATTGCATGGTTGGCCAGAGCTGAGCAAAAAAAAGGGCCGTGTGGTCTTACAAGCTGATGAGCTGGGATGTCTGTGGGCAGCCAGCAGTGTTTGGCACAAGATGGCTCTCATTTCATTAGACGTTAAAGCAAAAAGCAAAAAAAAAAAGTCATGTTTTCCTATTCGAGTATCCTGATGCCCCTCTCCAAGCACAGAGGGCACATACAGCTTCATAAGGGGTATTATTTGCATTTTTGGTTGCGTAGATTATGAATGGTAACACTCACTCACTCAGGCACAAAGTTGACGTCGTAAACACATGTGCGCGACATCTACATTGAATTCGTGCATGTACGCTCACGCCTTTCACATGTGGTGATGTCTGTCACCTAACAGGGTTTCTCAGCAATGGGAAACACTTTTTCCTCGTGAATTAAACCTCATTTGTTCCCTTGATAAAGCCAATAATTTGAGACGTGTATGAGACGGAAATATTCACTTGATAGACAAGATTAGAAGCCTCAACTGAGCTTTTTTTCCCTTTATAATTCGCCAAAGATGGCATCATATTTAATAACGATCATTAGCTCGTTAACAAAAGATGGAAAACAGATCTCACATTTGTTCAACCATATAATTGTTTCAAGCACAGAATATCCTCCATCTGATTGTACAGCGTAAAGCAAATAAATCACCGAAAAAAATAATAATAGGAAACAAATCATAACAAATCAAAATAGAGCAGTTTAAGGGCACTGATTTAACACACACACAACAACCGAGAAAAACTCAAAACGAGTGGCACACACTCACATCAAATGCAAAAAGGGTATAAACAGAGCGTGCACACACAAACATGCAGTCAGGAAACATCATCAGATGTCACTGAGGGGGGGGGGGGGGGTACACTGAACACAAAGTGAACAAACAGAGAGCTCAAACGTCAGCCACAGAGGTCACTCACTTGTACTGCTCTAATCCTTAAGACAGTGATGAAACCTACTGCAAGAGTCGCCACCAAAATGTTGCAATTTAAAGAACATTTTCTTCAGGCAATAAGTGAGTCTCCGGGGAACTTGTGTGTCCTTTAATTGAATATGCATGAAGGCCAAGTCGAGCCATTTCCTTTCAAACAATAGTTGAATACATAAAACTTTGTCTTTAGAGTAGAACAAAGGAGAATGGAAGTCCTCAAATGTATTTTTCACTTTGTGAACTGCAGTCGTAGTTGCACTGCTTTCACTTGTTGCAACTCTTTTCATTCAGTACCCCATTGATTCGCCCAGTTCCTTTCTGTCTTCACTACCAGCTCTCATCATGTGTGTTTACTGTCTTCGTCTGCTGTCGATTATGCAATTTTCTTTCCCAGTTTAGTTGCGAGCACAATGAAACCTCCTTATGGTATTGTTTATGGTGGACAGACAGGAGGTCTCCCTGAAGCAGCTCACCCCTCATATCGGACTATTTAAGGTGTGTGTCAGAGTTCAGCCAGGGTTGAAGAGGGTTTTCGTGCCAGCCGCTCTGTTTAAGTTGGTGCTAATGGAAACCATGGAGTCATAATGGAAACCACAGAGCCCCGAGTGCAGAGGGCGCCAAGTGAACGCAACACTCGTCATTATTATATCGGCATACGCGGCCTGTAGGAGCTGTCACTACGTTCGCTGGTGCATGCTACACTGCACAGAGTCCTAAAGCAGCACCAGCATGAAACAGAAATCCAGTATGGATCCAATGTGACTACATCTCACTTCCAAATAACCCCGGAGGCCTGTTTGGAATGACAGCAGCCAGGCATACACATGAAATGAGGGTTGCATTTGAAACACTTCACAGTGTATCATGACCTCAGTGTTTGCACGCTCAGTAATCAGTCAGATACTTGTAATCTCCTAATCTCATTTCCCAGATAAATTCTGTTTTTGTGCCGACAGCTGCTAAATGATAATGCAGTGATCTCCATTGAGAAAACTGAACCCAGATCAAAAAACTGTGTTTAATACGTGTCAGCTCCTAAACATAAATATCTGAGTGATTATGCCAGAGTCTGGTGCCACTCTAAGCCTGTGTGTTCAGTGGGTATCTTCTGATTGTTACCATATGTTGGTGTGATCAGAGGGAGAGAGAATGACTGAGGGCTTGTGGGAGGAGAAAATAAAGTGTGAGGGAGAAACGATCCCCAGTTTTGACAAGGGTTTCTGTCAGCACCCATCTGTGAGTCTGCGCTGAGGTCACTGGCCAAACACAACATTTCATCAATCTTATCTCAGTGACAGGCGAACGTTACAGAACAAAGGCCTTTTCTGAAGCCGTGTTCGACTGCTGACTCTCTAGAATCTTCCCCGCTGTACGGAATGACTGAAACCGATGGGAACGAGATAGGAAAAGAAACGGGGTGATGAGGAGAAGACAGCGTAGTAGCAGATGCCGAACACCCAAGAAAGGGAGAAGAGAAAAGACGAGAGAAGAGAAAAAGTGGAAGAAGACGGCCCTCCCTGTTCTGGACACACCACAATTGGATTAAATTAAACCTGTGTGCTGAATATCAGTAAGGTTTGAGCCACAGGGGGAGGGAGGAGAGGAGCACTGCACAATAAATACTGTGGCATTATTGTACAAACAGTAAAAACACGACCACAGTGTCACACGGATACTTCACTGGATCCTCTGCTGTGAGACGCCAATCACACACATCAATACGAGAGCCTCTGGAGACAAACCCCACCACCACCGCACAGACACACGAAACCGGGCAAGCACCGAGAACCAAGCAGGCAAAGCAAGCCAAAAGCAATTGAGAGCCTCCAATGGGAGCGAGGCATCCAGCATTCAGGGTGTGGGAGCTGACTGAAGATCAGGGCCAGAGTAATGTCAAGCATTGATGATGAGATGTGCTAGCGATGACGGACAGCGGAAGGATGACTTTCTCATCAGGTTTGGCAATCCATGAAAAAGCCACAAGACTGCAGGTCATAAGAGAACATGCAAGATATGATGCAGGTAAAGTAAAGAAACTCGTGCAAAAAACGATTCAAGCAAAAACAAAAGAAAAGAAACCATAAAAAAGCAAGAAAAGAATCCTGCAATGGTCATTGTGATTGATGATGCTTAAAAAGACCACCAATAATAATGCACTTGCAGATGCTTAAATCTTTCTATTTTAGGGATAGTAGGGATTTCATGACTATTTTCCTCTTTTATTTTGAAGGATTGTGATCCTACTTCATCCCTATAGGCAAGGCTGTATTACTGAGACACTTTTGGGAACAGATCTACTGTATGAAGGCACCACAGGTTAGTATGCTTTGACGTGAAGTAGTCATGAAAGCTCTAGTTTCCAAATTAAATCAAAGCGCAACACAGGATGTTTCTACGGAGGACAAAGAAAGAAAATGAACAGCACACAAATGACTTCAGGAGAGCTCTGAATGAAGGACAGATAGAGGCAGATCTCAAAGGCAGAGAAGGAGGACAGACAGAGCCAGGAAGAGTGAAAGAGAGAGTAAAGGGGGCATGGACATGTGTGTCCTAAAATGGCCAAGGTCTCCAGTCACGCGGTGTGACTTGACATCATGTGACTTTACTATAATTGTACTTAAACTTTGTACTGCTCTAAAAGAGGTCAGGTTAACTAACCCCCCAGTCTCTCTAAGGCGTCAGGGGGCGCACTTGAGTCACACAACCACACCTTGTCTGGATTTCAACTTACTTTCTGCCTCGTGTCGAGTTATAACTCCCTCCGTATTTCTTCCGATTAAGGATGAGAGCAGCAATTTCTGGCACGTAGCGAGCAAACATGGCCTACATGCATGGAACAGAAAAAAGAAAAAGGCATGCAGAGAGGGTTCTACCGCACACAGAAAAACAGCAGAACCATCTGGAATACTTACTTTCTCCCATTAACCGCACTATAGGAACCACCATATTTCTTGCGGTTTCCTATTAACTCTATGATTTCAGGGACGTAGCTGGCAAACATGGCCTAAGGAGAAGATAGGAGACAGAAGAAGAGACTAAAAAAGAGACTACTATGCCGCAGAGTGAGTTGTGGGATAACCTGGTGCACGAATCCAGATTTCTGAGGGGGGAAAAAATATTACTTTGCGATGGATATGGAGTTACAACATCTCTCTCATCGTCCGTGGAGACTTGGTAAACTTCCACAAAAACGAGAGAGAAATTTCATTTCTTATTGTCGAGAAAAAAAGTAGCCCCAGAGTTTGAAGGTAAAGATGAGAAAAGATGTTCGATCAGAGGGCGAGAATTTAGTCACAGCTGATAAATAGTCAGTCTGTGAAAAAGCACCCAAAACCTCTCTGGGTAGGAGATTTTTTTTTCTTCTTTTTTTTGTCTTAGAGTTGAGGGTATAAATAAAAAAAACCTATGTGCCATGTTTTGTCCAACAAACACAGATGATCTGGCAGGTTGATTTGAATAGGCTCACCTGATGGTCCACAGCTGCAAAACACATTAAGACTCATTTGTTGGGCTAGAAAATGAGCTGGATGCATTTTGCAAACGTGTACAGCACGGGGTTGTGTTCGACTTCACCGACTACCGACGGGGGAAACTCGCTGACATCGCTCGTCTGGGCACATGGACCCACGGAGCCGTCCATGCCACTGTAAATACAACACCGCTCGGAAAATCTACATCTACAGGAATAACGTGACATCGTGTGCGCCTGATATGATCCCTGGCGTTAAAATACTTCCAGGCTGGAGTCATTATTTAGTCACTGCTGCTGATAGAAGGCAGGCTAAAGTGCAAGTCTAAAGACTTCCAGAGCTCTCAGCACTGAGAAAAACACGCACTCCATCACCATGGCCACAATACGGCACACATCCACACAGCTGTAGGTCATCAGTGCGTATGGAGAGCTGTCCAAACACAGAAAACAGTAACTGTAATCTTTCCTAAAGCCCCCTTTCTTTGTAAAAGAAGACAGAGGACACAGGATCTGCTCTATGTGTGTTTCTGTGAGTGCTAACAGGTGTGTGCACCCATGCACGCTCGTGTGTAGCCTGCTCCTTCTAGTGGCAGCCCAACAGGACGCAAGATCAGTCGAAGGTGAGAGGGAGGGGGGGGTGCGTGCTCGGGG
>JAUESE010000018.1:11499650-11520063 GCA_032274725.1 Malacoctenus triangulatus | reverse complement strand
CCCCCCCCCCCCCCCCCCCCCCCCCCCCCCCCCCCCCCCCCCCCCCCCCCCCCCCCCCCCCCCCCCCCCCGAAAGTGGGAGGCTGCTGTTGCTATGGTAACAGTCAGGCCGGCCTAAGCCTCATCTCCCTGCCCCTGTGTTTGTTGGAATTGTGGGAAAAGACACGGAAGGAGGGGTGTCCTGAAACCGCAACTGCTTTTAAGAGAGCAATAACAACATTATCAGACAACAGCTTATACTCTAAGCAAAGAAGTGGAGGAGTGACACATCGGGGGAAGAGTACAAGGGATCACGTGGAAAAGTAACTACAGTAGACGAGATACAATAGGCTGAAGAAAAAGGATACGACTGCACTGTGACAAGAAATAACATCTACTAGTACAGGCAGCCTAGTTGTAACAAATAGAAACAATAGACTAGCATAACATTCAAATCCTTTGTATAATATATAATCTGAAAAACATTTATTCACATTACTTTTTACTCATTAAAATGGCTGTTGCAACAATTATAAACGGTCGTATGACAAGGACAGGCAAGAAAGGGCAAAAAAGGGAGTAAAGGAGTGAGAAAAGTCTGATTTTACCAAACCACCAAGGATGAAGAAGACCATAAACAGGCGCCCTAGGGTGGTTTTTGCATAGACATCCCCGTAGCCCACTGTAGACATGGTCACCATCAGCAAGTAGACACATTCCCAATAGGATAGAGACTGGGAATTTTGGAAGTTTTCCCAAGGGTCCCCTGAGTTTTCCACCTGTGGTGACAAACGGAGGAAGGGTGAACGCTGATCAGACTGAACTCAATTTGTAAACATGGGTTCCAAAAAATAAACAAAACCTCCAATCTGATTAAATCCATTTCAAGAGCTTGTGGATGTTTGTGTGAGGCAGATGATCTTTGTGTATTAGGCCTGACTACCATCTAGTGGTAAAACTGTTTATTACTGGATAAGCTGCAGAACGGAGCTACAATTTACCTCATGGCACCATACAACAAAGCTCATACTGAAGCTTTTGGTTGTAAACTAATTATTGAAGATATTTCCAGGATTTCCAAATCAGTCCCCTTTCAATAAATAGTTTATACAATAAAGATCCATCTGAAGAGGAGCTATTGTAATCTATAAAGTGTGAAGTGAACCGACAACTCGTTAGCATCAAACAATGTAAAACGACCTCAGCCAGGTGTAAATGTGCCGAGTTCATGGGTTCACATTGTGTGAACACACTGAAGCATTAAAACATGTCTCTAATCCCATCAAGTCAAATCACTCTGCTGTCCCCAGATAAAAACTAGAGGCAGGAACAAAACAAAATGTAGACATGCCTTACATAGTCCACAATCTAACTGATGACATCATAAGGGGCATAAATGTTTAACTTCACCTGTCAGTGGTTGTAATGTAACGGCTGATTGGTTTGTACTGCAAAATGATAACAAAGCACAATCGAACTGTGTTCCACGCGGGGTGTCACTTGTGATGTATCCCTCAGTGGCTGCATCCTTTGTTCTGGCTCGGTGCAGTGACCCCCAGCGGCATTCACATCTGCCCACTTACCAAGTGTATGAATCCAGCGGCTGTGAGCCATGTGCTGATGAAGATGGAACACAGGTTCACCAGCTTGATGGAATTGCTGGGCGGGAGAAAAACAAGCATAAAACACCCTCCGACACCCCCGAGCACACGGACAGACACGCTGGAGGCGGACGTGACTGCGGCGCCTCCTCACACCTGACAGGGGAATAACTTTTCCAGGTAGGAATGTTCAGAAATGACAGGAATATATCACACCAAAAATGTGGGGAGATTTATGGTATTACGCTCACTGAATTTTATTAGTTTACTGAAAACCTGGGAAAAATTGATACATAACAATGTGGAAAAACAATGGCAAACATTACCTGCAATTTTTGTGTAACGAAAGTGTTCCTTTATACGTTCACATGACATGATGTGTTTTTAGTGAGCTCCCTGGATACAAACCACTTACGATCACATGAAAGTATCGAGTGATAAAGTTCGATTCTCACCTTGTTTTCAAGATATTCAAGAACTGTAAAATTTCTGAGAACTGTATCAATCTTAGCGCTCGAAGAAATCTTAAACCTGTGCAGAGAGAGAGAGAGAGAGAGAGAGAGAGAGAGAGAGAGAGAGAGAGAGAGATTAACATGTACTGCACATTGACAATAGCAAACCATCAGAATAAGAGCAGCACCTGTGGGGCACAGCTGGATGATGTAGACAACGTGAACGGATATAAGTAAAGCACCCCGCATTGTTTTCAGAGCAATGAAAAAAAGGAGCCTGAACACCACAGGAGGACAAAACAAAATCACAAGACACAGATGATGAATTATTTATGTATTGGAACACGTATGTGGGAACATTGTTTGTGCATGAGCATCAGTGTGAAACCAACAGCAGCTCTCGCTGGGATTATAGAACAATGTGACGCCGGGCCTCATTGTCTTTTTATATAACATGTCTGATGCCGTGGAACATGTGTGTGCTCTTGTCTGCGCCTATATGTGTCGGCTTGTGTGACAGAAGTCGGAAGAATTCCCACTGCGATTATCTCCACAATCAGATTACTACCTACAAATATACCAGAAGAACCATATGCTGCTCACCGAACATGTTTCAAATAATTCAGAGATCAAGTCACCGATGACCCCCACTGTGACCCCCAAATACACTCCACGTCCTGCATAATTCACGCGTATACACTGAGGCTAATGCTCTTACCCCAGTTAGAGAGGATGCGCAAACAGGACCGGACCGAGTGGTAAACGCCGGTTTGCTTTGCCTTCTCCTCGGGGCCGTGATGGCCCTGCCTCACCCTGTACCCGTTCTGAAAGAGCTCGCCGCACGACTTCTTTCGCCTCCTCGTGTCTCGGACGGTGTCCGGATTGGCATCGCTGTGGGCGCGGCGGTACACCAGAAGTTTGGGGGGAATCATCGTTTCGGAGCAAGTCCAGTCAGACAAAAAATAACGCCTCTCTGGTGAAGGAGGAAATATTGTAATCCCCCCCAAAAAACGAGTTCTTTGTACTCCAGATTTTAGTAAAATAAGAAAATTGCTTCTGGTGAAATGACACCAAAAGACGACAGCTTGAATGACGGCTTCTCCCGTCCCAGTCCAGTCTGAAAGTGTCTCTTTCAGTGAAACGTTGGCTGTAATATAAGTGTTTTTTTTCTCATTTTGGTACAGTGCTTTTAATCCCCACAACCAAAACAGATTTACCTTTTTCTCCTGCCCCTTTTTAGTGCTTTACTGTTAACTCTTGCGGTGCTTTGTTCCCATCAACACACAGCTGCGTTGAGCCTAATTTTAAGCTCAACCTGAACCCAGCGGAGGATTAGCGGAGATGACAATAACGTAGAAAAAACCCCAATAATCCTTCAAAAAATGAGTGTCCTGCATCCACAGGGAAATGGACATGGGGGGGAAAAATCAGATTAGAGATCCACTCTATCTGTTCCTGTGCTCTACTGTCGAGCAAAAAATGATGCAAGATAAGCTTTCAAACATTTTAGTTTTGAAGTCAAACCTGAGAAACATGTCAGCAAACTCGTGTCTGTGTTCCTCGTAAACACTCAAACGAGCGATGAAGGCTGTGCTGAGCAGCAGTTACTCGTCAAAACATCCCAGAAACTCCCTTCACATTTTTTTACATCACTCTTGAGGATGCCACATTTAATACAATTGTGTAAAATCCCGGGTTTGTATAATCCGACAATCAAAGGGGCTTTACACAGTCACAGGTCAGAGGTGTAAAGAAGACAATGAGCCCATCAACGTGTCACACTTTAATCTGCACTGCTTTGCTTCGTCAGTGAAAACAACTCAATGAAATAATCTTCTTGAACGCGCGCTGCATAAAAACCATGTGGCTTGCTCTGCATGCAACATGAGTCTGAGTGAAGTGAGTGGGTTTCCTCTCCCAGAAATAGCATGACAAATAAAAAGAAATAAAGTGTGCACATTTCTGAAGAAGCAAAACTTTGTCCTGAGTACTGGGGAAAAAAAACTTTATCTATTTAGTTCGTTTGAGGCAACAGAAATTCTCCTCTTCACTAAATTAATTTTACCACTGAATTTGCAAAATTGACTTTTCAGACTTACAAAGCTTACAGAGAGATTATGAAAATTACAAACTGAACGCCCAATGTTGCCTGCTTTTAGACGGCAAACAAACACACAACACCTACGCTGAGCTCAAATAAACCCCCAAAAATTCAGTGATGCAGGTCGCTGGAGACCACATTTTTCTCAATTAGTGTGAAGCATCTGTTTTTGTGTTACACTGCACAGCTGTGTGTGTACGTGTGTGTTTAGATGGGCTTTTATTACTGTTGTGGGGACCTAAATCTGTTTACACTGTTATAGAGGCTTATCTTTGTTGTGAGGATTAAATGTCCCATCAAAAACATTAACATTTTACCAGGGTAAACATGTTTAAAGGTCTGACCAAGGTTAAGACAAGCCAACAGAGGGTTAAGGCTTGTTAGGTCCTACTTATAGTTAGGGTAATTGTCAAATAACATGTGTAAATCAATGTGATGTCCCCAGAAAGTGATAAATACACAGTGTGTGTGAGTGCGCGTGATAAAAAACTCTGAATGAAATCCTGAGCACGTGTTCATGTATGAGAAAATCTCCTTCCCCACACATGCCAAAGCCTCTTGCACACCGAAGCACCGCGCACGCACACACGCGTGTCAGTGCACCAGATGCTCATTCAAAAAGGTTTTGCTGCTCGCTGCCCACTCTTACTTCATTGAGGATTTGCGGGCCAGAGAGTGGCCTCTGTCACATGTCCTGGCAGGGTTAGCCTGCGGGGACCTCTTATCAATCAGCAGCCTGGAGAGGTTCATCTGGGATAATACTGACCGCCGACAGAGCCAGGATTAGATGATGCGATGCCGCGCCGCTCTAAATGCACAGACACTCAGCGAGTGTCCAGTTTTTTGATTTTTCTTCTACTTTTTTATGTACACAGACTGAATATGGTACTGCTGTCTGAATGCAGAATAATCCAACACTTTGTACTGAATGTACTTGGGATCGAAGGCTTTCTGCCAGTGGCACATGCACGCAGATCCATGTCAGGTACTATGAGCCCCTTTACGCAGGAGAGCGCTGAAGACCAACAGATAGTATTACCAGACCACCACCAGGAGGCAGTAGCAGGTTGGATTAGAGAGCCGTGTCTGAAGGCTACAGCACTCCTGTTCATTCTTAACAGCAGTGCAGCTTCACCAATAGGTTGTCGGAATAAACTAAAACTATACTGTGAGGGAATGCAACACTTTAGGTTGCAAAAAACAATTTCCCATGATCCCATTCATCATCTGAAATGACTGTATCCTCTGAAGATTCCAACCTCTCAATGTTTTTCCAGTGAAACTGATTTAAGTGCAGTTATCTTTGGAGGGGGCGAGCGCTGTGGCTCTCTCGTGGCAGTTTCTAGCAGCCTAATGCTAATCATACACTGTGAGGACTCTCCTGGGAGAAACACTAAGTTGAAGTAGTTAAAGGAGATTAATTCTTTTTTCCAAGGCAGAGATCCACACGCACTCTTACATTAGCCACACATCATTCTCCTCCTCTTAATCAATGTCCAATTTGCAGAGGCAGAGAGAACATGACTTGAGATGCACACAGCGTATTCTTCCTTGGGTGCGGAGTGAGCCAACACTGCCACACAGCACAGGGCAGAGCCCCCATTAGCGCTGCTTTTTATGAATGGAGCGCACCTTCTCCGAATCTCCAGCAGTCTTCTTATGTGGACCGCAGCTTATGGAGCGAAACGAGAGTTATGATAATTATGATGTATAACCAGCCGTGGTGTGTATTGCCTCAGAGCGAATGGAAAGAAGGAATGAACCACTCCACTGGGAATGAAAGGCACAAAACACCTTCTTAACAACCACCGTGGCTTCCTTGAACAAAGCCTCTTAAGAACAGTATACACACTTAGCTAAATGAAACCACCACCAGTTATGGATTAGTTCATTATGGCTCTATCGAGCTTTCTGGTGGAAGTGCATGGAAACGTAACATTAATTTTCCCTCCACCAATTAATTGTGCTTATTTTCCTGTCACAACGTGGTATTGTAGGGATTAATTCCCATATTAATACAAGATATGAGCAGCTAATTATGGTTCCTGTCCCTGCCAAGGCCTGAATACTAACAGACACTTTCGGCACACGATTAGTATTCTGAAAGCCATCGGCAGCCTGTTAGGGTACACCCTATCCTACTGCACATACACACACTGTTAATTTTATAACGGGGGCTTTGCAGCACTTTATGTAGCCTTTAACACGTGGAGGAGAACATGACGAGTGAGCGTAAACTTAACCCATGGCAGGAATTCTGTTGCTATACTTCCCCGTGGTCAAATATGTCCGATGCAGGAACATCTGCTATGTTTAACTGTGACGCCTGATATCTGATATGTCATGGCTGCGGAAAAAAGTCTTTCCTCCTTTTCAAAAAATAAATAAATAAATGCCAGTAACTACAGGAATGCAAATGAACTGCTGTGGAATCTAGGCCATCTCTCGCAAACAATGTATTCAGATTTTGTTTGCACACAACAACTCAGGCCGCAGCTGGGTTGAATCGAAAGGTGTCGCTGCGTTTCTCCACCGCCTCCATATGCAGGAGATTTATTAATCGCAGGTATTCACTGCAGAATGTCATCCAGCAACCCCGGCCACCATTTCACAGCCTTTCATCATCCTCATCAAGCCCCCTCCAACACCAACAGTGTTCTTGGGATGATATGAGGACACCTTGCATCACGAATACCAGAAACCAGATTACTTGACTTAGCCATGTCTAATTCATTACACAGCTTGTTCTCTGTAAAATTCATGGGCCACTGGCAGATTCTTCAGAAACCTTCATCAACTTAAGAGATCAGAGATTCACACTTTTACTTCACTTGACAGATTCGGGGATTAAAATGGGCACGGAAGAGAAGAAAACCCGAGCAACCAACGAAAAGCTCCGAATTCTGGTTGTACAAGAATATTTGAGGGCAGATATCTTAATTTGAATTGTATCAAATAGAAGACACGAATTCAATACGCCGGCCTCTGGAGAAAATGTAGAGTGAATGCTGAATGTGAATCTGTATGTTGAAATACTTGAAGATAGAGATGAAAGGGTGAACAAAGAGCTGAACCGAGCTGAAAAAGTGGCTGAAAAAGTGGATTTAGTTGTACATTTTTAAAGCAGATGGAAGAAAAAAAAGAACCCCGCAAGAAAAAGTTTTTGTACTGAACAAAAAACAAGAACATGAGCAAGACAGCTCAACTTGGCACAGGAGAAAAAGTTAGCGAAAGAGCTAACAACTAATCAAATTTACATTAAAAAAATTGGTTCATTCATGTAGCTTATAGTTTCCTTTTTAATCACTCACAACATGAACAGCAAACATGAAAAGTCACATATAAACACAATTACATCTGATCTGTTCAATGTTTATGAGTTTGTGGATTCTCTGTCCTGTATTTCATGGTTGTACTGTAGTTCCAAACAACTCAGTTCAGATGACTGACACCTTAGAGAGCTGCAGATCTTTTATTTAATTAGCGACGTACCAATGAAAGAAAAGACTTCTGATGTAACCAAGTCGACTGGGTGAAACCTGCCAATGCTGCTGAAAGAATGCAAGATTATTTATGCCTCAGTGCAGATCACCTGGTTTGGAGCTAAATACTGTTTGGACAATTGGAAATGTTTCATGAAGTCTTTTTGTATCGTGATCGTGACTCCGACAGTCATGCAGCTTGACGTCTTAGTCGTTCGATGGCGCTCAGACAAGCACTGGGTTAGCGTTCGCTGAGTTTCTTGTGTAAGGTTTTCGAGAGTCAAGAGGCAGTGCACCCAAAAAAGAACCCACCTACGAAAGAAACTCTTTTTACTGCAGTATAATTTAGGTCACAATACACAGAACACAGTGAGAAAAGTAGGTCGTTATGTAATTCAGGTTAGGGTGTTTTCCAGTCTGCTCATGCAAGAGAGTGTGCATATTTGTGTGTGTCTGTGTGTTTATTTAAGTGTGTATGGGACAAACACATGCTTTTGGATGTGCATCTGTGTGCGTATGTGTGCATATGTGTGTGTGTGGGCGTGAATGAGTCCATAATACGGCCGTTATGGGCTGCTGTGAGGTATTCCAGGTGCAATGCCTCAACGCAGCAATTACTAATGAAGTTTTCCCACAACCACACATACAAGAAATGCACAACTGGATAGTGAGTCACTTTCACTCCCATTAGTCCATTCACTTTGCTGTGTCTGAAACATCAGAGGAACCCAGCCCTGTCACTTTCAATGACGATGGGAAGTTGACTGCAGCCCCCGAGCAAGACGCCCTCAGAGGCTTGCTCCCAGTAATGGGGAGACAGAGGAGGTCAAGCCAGGCGGAGGATGAGATTTAAAGAGAGAAAAAAAAGGGCACAAGAAATATATAAAAACAGGCGAGTGTGTCTGTGAGAAAAAATATGAAGGACGGTGAAAGGAAGCAAGAAGTGACAAGACCACAAAGTGGGAGAGGTAAAGAATGGTTCCAACAATCAAAAGTGTGAAAGCGGCACAAAAAGTGAGAGCTGAGGAAAAACTCACCGAGCCAGCTTCTGTTTAGGTAGACGGAGACGAACACAGGGGGGACGGTGAAGAAGTCGACCACCGAGTTGACCTCCAGCCAGAACCACAGCTTGTCGTTGGCTGCTATAAACTGTCAGGAAGGAAAACACCAGGGTGGCATTTGGAGTCACAACCGCATTTTAATTTCATGCAAACCATTGTCGCCCTGTCACGTCCGAGCCACCACGTCCTCCTTTGACAACGCTGACATGCCGTATAGGATGACAAAAGCTTCACCCCACTTGCTGACTCATGCAAACGGTTGGTGGTGTAAGCAGCTTATGAGTTTATTTATTCATTCATTCAGGATGTCAAGCTTGCGTTTGCACCACTGGAATGCTGCTCTGGCATGACAGCCATGCCAGCAACATCACTACAACAGTGTCAGTGTAAACTGAAGGCATGCTGCGCGAGTATTTGGAGATGGAATCAGGGAGTGTTTGCAAACGTGTGGGCATTGTTTGCCTTCCTGAGAAATGCTGAGTTGTTAATGATTTACAAAAATTAAGAAAACACTTTGGTTCTTTTTGCAATTTTTTTTTTAATGTGGAGGCATGAATAAGTTATTCAAAGCATCCTTACATCCCTATTGCTGTGTGCATCTTGTTTGTGCCTGGACATTAAATGACGTGTCCATGTGTACAGCCAGTGCATGTGTGCTTGTGTGCATGGCTGAGCATGCATACATGAGGCATCTTACCCGCAGGCCAAAATAAAGGAGGAAGAAGACATTGAAGGCCATATCGATCTGTAACGTGAAATCTTTGTAGAAGTTCTGGCAGGATTCTATAGGACTGAGAAACAAAGAGACAAAGACAGAGACAGACAGAGACAGAGAGTGTGCATAATGATTATTACAAGGTTATATACTCTCAAACTGAGACAATATTTCTTTTTGTATTGTGAACAGACTGGTGGCATAGCGGCGGTTCCCAATGTTTTTATCATCATTTTTAGGTTAGTTAATGTTCTCTTGTTGTTTGATATGTGCAAAATCACAGTGAATACTTCAAACAATAAATCCTCAATGACTTTAGGTCAGGCTTGTGTCCTTTTGAGTCTTATCACATTTCGTGTGTTTAGAACTAATCAAGCAAGTTTTAGTTTGAAGAAGGTAACTTCACAGACAGAGAGGAGATTAACTGCTTCCATGTAAAAAGTATCATATCATATGATCAGATTTTAATCTACATTGCTCAGTTCACCCAAAAACTCTTGTAAAAACTCTTCGGTTGAAACTTACAAGATCAAATAACACTGGCCAGAAACTGTAGTTGAAACTGGCACTTGACGGCAATTATTTCAGGTCTGAGAAAAAGATCAGTTGACATATCTGATAAAAGCATACATGACGACTTATAGCATTGTGGTAAATTGCCACCAAGTTTCTGTGGCGCCCTGCGATTGCTCCACTGAGCCCTCGAGGGTCATACAGCTGGATGAAAGGCTTGGCTGTCAGGTCGATCACATATAGATGAAACAGCTGAAAATAAAGTGAAACTGGTTGCTGCTTTGATGTGACAGTACTTTCAGCCTACATAAATTATTCAAGCATCTGTCAAACACCAAATATTCCAGCAGATATTCTTCCTCCGTATAAAGACCGTGCGCAGAGACTGCAAGAGCTCCCCGAGTGTTGCTTTAAAGGCAGACGATGATAAATGAGTCAGGACCTGTGGCGTCTGTCATGCGATCCATCTTCGTATTTACCGTGTGATGATGAACCATTAGCAAGTGGGTGCTCTCAACAAAAGCAATAACAGGCACCGTGCACATCCCATTCTTCACATGGTCAAGGGACTCCAGCATTTTGTACCCTGGTAATGAGGAAATCCCTCTGTGGGGAAAAGCGTTCATTTGCATAACAGTTTGGCTGGCTATAGGCGATATGTGGGAATGTATAGACTGACAAGGGAAAACACAGGCGTCTATTACAAGAGTACACAGTCACAAGTCCCATCCGTTCAAATTAAACATTAAAGCATATATCTGTATGCAAGGGGCCCATAGGGACACCGTGTGAGACTCAGAACAGAGTTGACTGCGTAATGAGAACCTCCAGAGGTGGAGAGGACTGAGGCTTAATCATCTCTGAGTTAACATCAGACATTTTATCTCATGATGCCCAATTATAATGGTTGGCTGAGTAGAGACATGCCAGGGAGGACAGATTGCTCGAAGATGATGATCCAACTCGTAATTCATGAGTGTGTGGCCCGTCTTGAACATATCCCAAGGACTGATGTGATCTTTAGGATGATGTAAAACTCCGTCTCAATGCCAGCATGAATAAAATGAGTGAGGGCAGCTCAGCATTTGTTTAAAAAGTTGGATTTTTTTCCCTAGTTTAATGGTATTCCCATTGGTAACCATCAGACTGCAAAATACAGTTTTACTGGCCTTCAAAGGGGAGAAAATCAAACGCACCTCTCGCTGTTTATAAACTCAAATGCTCCAAACTCAAAACATCGTCTCTCATCTGGAAAAAAAAAAACATTCTTCCTCCAGAACTTCTCTAAATGTCAACACCACACTGGGAAGAGTCTCACACTCAGCAAGAAAAAGGTTCGGACTATGTGTAAACAACAACAAGATGAAACAAAAATGGTTCATCAAAGGAGTGATGTCAGATTCACAATTAAACATGAGGAGACGAATTAACTATGCATAGAGAGTAACAGCCGACTTTGTGTTTGTACACATGCAACTTTAAAGGGAATTAAGCAGAAATGAAGGCAAACGTTAGACATCTGAGGGAGAAGTCCCACATCAGAGGATGAAGGACATTCGTGGTCCAAGAATTCTGTCCCAAATCAACAGGAGCTGTTCCTTTTTACCCTCAAGGCGTTTGCAGACTGAAAATACAAGCAAGGATGCTACATGACTAAACCATGAACCTACTCCAAATTATTTAGGATGTTTAGTTGTCAAAATGAGCAAAAATTGTCACAATTTCTTTATACTGAAAAATAAAAGGGAGGGTTACAAAATTTGTATTTTTTTTTTTAATTAAGAGTTGTAATAATGTAATAATACTGAAATTCCTAAACATAAACAACCTAAACTAAGACTTGCAGACCTTTTTCTCCCAGTCGATGGTCAATGCATCACTTTCACGGTGAGCAGAACACAAATGAGCAGACACACACACACACACACACACACACATACACACACACACACACACAGATGGTGCATACTGAAGACACCATTTGGAGTGGTCACTGTGGCGTTTCCCCTTGGGCTGAGCTCTGGCCTAATTCTGAATAACCGTGCTCATCTACAGTCATGTGACTCAAAGCATTCTTGATAACACAGAGAGAGCACGGCGGCGGCGCACTTCAGGGCCTGTGTGGTTCACTGAATTTGGCTTCATCTTCAGTTGTTGGGAAACACAATGACTACACTCCACCAGCTTAAACTGACTCTACTCTAAATATATGTGAGCTGATAAAAAAGCTCAGAAAAGCTTGTCTCAGAAAGGGAAATCCTGGCGTTTGTTTCACGACCACATTTTCATGTTAAGTGTAAAAACTACTGACTGAACATGTGAAAAATGAGGAAAAAAGATGCACTCTGTTCACTAAAGGTAAGAATACTTGTTTCAAGAACCTGGTATAAGCAGATCTGTTTATGCAAATTCCGTACTGTAGGAGTAACAAACCAGAAAGTGCAGCTCTGAAGTACTGTGTGGTGTTTTAAAGCAGTGATTTCAAACTTTAATTCATTTATTGTGCCTTCTCCCTCCCTGGTATTCATAAAGCAGGTACGTGTTGAAACGCTATTTCTCAATTTATCTGATTATCTCTGTGGATGCACTAAAGAATCTTTTTTCATATTTGGCATATTTTTTTAACCGGAAGAAGTAAAACGGAGGGTTTATGTTGAATGGTAACAAGAAGAGGAAGGCCAGACTGATTGTATGGAGAGCTGTGTTTGGAAAATGTTAAATGCATAATGTGACTCCTCATTTGTACACAATGGGATGGGAATGGATTACCAACGAGTTCTCTCGCCACCTCACCTGAAGAAACGAACGAAAAGCATTTATAAGCGAATGTGTTATTCACTGCACGGCAGTCGGATTGAATTTCATTGTGCCGTGCAGGTGTTTCCGTTATCAAATTCCACTATTTGTGTTGCTTTCCCACACAAACAGCGTGTAAGACAAGGCGAAATCCCGATTACGGCTTTCAATGTCACTTCACACTTTGCAATCACAAGGGATTCCTGGCCACATGCTGCCAGTGGCCTGCAGAAAATAGATCTGCCCACCGCAGTTCCTATTACTCCTTTAAACCCTGGCACAGCCTGGGGTTACACCGTCCCGCCTGACAGGAAGACAGGAGGTGAGAGAGAGAGAGAGACAGAGAGAGAGAGAGAGAGAGAGAGCGAGAGAGAGTGGGGGCGAAAGAAAGACAGCAGCAAGACATGGTGAGATTAGACAAGAAAACAAGGGAGGCTGTGCTGTGAGAGAGAAAGAAGAGGAAGATGTGTATGTACCAGGAGCTTTCAAAGTGTAGGAGGATAAACCCTCTCTCACAGACCTTAAAACACTTTGACATGCTTCCCCCTCAATCAGGACGATTGTCCTGAATGCAATCATTCAAACATAAAGATTTATCCTCCAAATCATGACCAGGACATCATGTCTGCGATGCGAGATTGGACATCAGGATCAATTATATTTAAATAGTAGCATCACAACATAGGTGATGAATGTAACCGATGTTGCAGGACTGAGGCTGCTGTCAAGAAAGCATTGCAGCTTCTTTTGCTTGAACTCAAGAACTGTATTATCGAGATCATCCAGCATTCCAAACTATTTATTTTTGAGGGGAGGGTTCCTGTTGCTATGCTACACAAAAGGCTCCCCGGCGCCCCCCAGAGGAGGCACAACATCTGTAAAAATCAACGAATCTTTGCAATCCAACTTGAATTCTTACGTACATGTCTCCCAAGGACATGCAAGTCACACACAGACACCCACAGGAGGATAATGATTGCCCAAGGGACGAGTGCGTGCGTATCTATTCCCGGACATTAAATGTTTCCCCGCCTTAACCTTCCCTGACCAGGAATTCAGCCTCTGGAAAGCGCGAGCAGAAAGGTAAAACCTCATTTGTTCTCAAGGGCAACAAGGTGTGTGCTAAAAATAACCCTGAACACCTTCAGTCAGTCAGCAGGAGCCAGTCTTTCGTTAGCCTGCACATGACCTTGGCTAAGTGCAAGAGCAACAACAAGGTTGCCCCCCTGGGAAAACAATAACAACACATGGCTGCCGACTTGACTAATGCTCAAAATCACAGTGCAACACACACCGAATCTGAGTCATTCTATATAAATGTCTCACTGGTCCAGTGAGCACACAGCCATTTCGCACTGTTAACTTCTCATTGGATTCAAGAATTCAAGTCACTACACCCAATCAAACCGCTAAAGCAAGAAATATGAGCGTGTGTGGCGTCGTATTTGAATGTCGGTCTCACACGAGGTAATTCTCCAGAGGGTATTGCATTTAGGTGCAGGGGACAAAGCAGGGAGGGGTCTGGGAAGCTGAAGGAGGCCAGGTTTGTGCTTTAAATGATTGATTTAGGTCAAGGCACCATTACTAAAATAAGAAATACTTTGGTACCTACAAGGGCAATGCACGAATAAATCTTCTCTTGGGAAGCTAAAAATAGATAACTCCGTATTTATTTATTTTTCTCGTCCAAATGCAAATGCCTTGCATCTCGCTTCAGGCGTTTCCTCCACAAAGGCGGTGTTTATTTTAGTCACAAGCAGCGTGTGGATGGAAATAGCACATGGCTAAAAGAAACTTCACACAATGCTGAGTGAAAGGAATAAAAAAAAAAAAAGAAAAAAGAAAAAGGAGACGGAATGCTAATGAAATAGGGACAAGGAGGTTCTGACAGTACTGACAAATTACAGGAAAGAATGACAACCGAGTGTGGAGTTAATTTATTCTGGGGCCGATGTTACAGCACAGTGATTGAAGTACGCACATCACATCACATCACTCCTCTTCCGAGTATAAAGTCATCAAGAGATAAAAAAGTGGAGTTATGCAAAAACAGAGCTTCCTTCTCAGCACACTGATTGATACCGTCAAACAAATGAATGTCGTGTCATGCTGCTGGTGTGGTTTAATTTCAGGTCATTTAATCAGTATATTTAATTGTCCCAGCATGAAATAATTTTAGTTAAGAGTGCTTCTTTTTCAATCAAACAGCTAAATGAAGACTCAAATCATCTTTGGGGGTTGGTTTATGTTTTTCTCGTTTGTGTTTTAAAGTTTATTCATTCATACCAGCCAAACGTTTAAGTTGTTTTTTCTGTTCTCGCATTAGCAGCGCTGTTTGTTTTTGTGCAAACCTTGATCTGCCCTAAACTGGTGCAATTTGTTTGAAGTGCAAATGTAAACCCAGTTGACGAGAGGATCGTCTGATAAAAAACGCAGCAGAGGCCAAAGTAGTATCAAATGTGCGCGGTCCTGCTCATCCAAACTGATACAAAGCAAAAAATTGCGACGCCACAGCAGCGTTAAATTGTGGAATATGTCTGGTCAAAAACATTTTTGTCACATTATCAAGAAATCACGGCCAGAACAATGAAGACCAGACACCACCACATTTGTAGCTGCAATTAAAAACATTTGACCCTAATTTTATTCATTTGAAATAAGCTCGTTCAATATTTTAAAATGGCTTCTGCTTCTGCTGCGGTCTGAAAATAGCGCCTCTGCTCAGCGTTGCATAAATTGTTTATCAAAATCGACATGAAAGCATAAAAAAAAAAAAGTGTAGCAGCCACTCGCCATGGTAACGAAGATAAACAATGAGGTAAATGAATCACACAGTATCTCGGCTAATCGCGTCTCCGGTCATTTATTCTGCTACAACTTAATCAGTGTTTCATGCGCTGCTCCTGCATCATCATCATCATCACATTCGTGCACAGCCTCGCTCCGCGCAGGTCCAGCGCGGCGCTTCATCTCAGGCCATGTTTAGTAATCACAAGCAATTAAAAAGCTAATTCTGCAGTCTGACAGAAGATGCTCTACTTTAATGCACCACCGCTGCTCTGACGTTCAGTAACGTGAACAAAAGCTTCTTTATCTCTGAATATGAAGCTGATGTTTCCTGTTTTTCCTTTTTTTTTCGTGGAAAAGTTGATAATCAGGTCTTTCATTTGTAATGAGAAATCCTCCCTCCAAGTGTGGGTAAAAAGTGATAAAATGCCATTTAGTCTGGAGTGAGACCGCTTTTAGTAAATTGCTGAAAATTTAAATTAGAAATGAGTCATTTCTCACTGCGGCAGCTTGTGGATTAAATCTGAAGCCACTTGGGAACGGTGTCAACTATGAATTAGGCTTCGTGGTGGTTATCGAGTCGTTCCTTTGGAAGCAGAGACGGAGCTCCTTTCATGTACACACCACAACCAGGTACTGTCAACACCCGAAGAGAGAGCCCAAGAGGCTTTTTTTTATGCTTCCCTTCATCGCCACAAAGTCTGCCAACCTTGTCTCACCGCCCGGCCATATTTCTCACCTTACCCCATTAATTAGTGATTAGGCTCTGCCTCTTTTCTCAGCGCTGACATTGATCGCACACTAATGATAGCGTTACAGGCACGAGACGGTGCTTATGAGGCCTCTCGGAGACAAAAATTGCATTAGTGTGTCGGTGTACACATGCGCTGCTCGGTGAGTTAACGTGACTGTGCACGCAAGAAGTCTGCCCGTGTGACATGGAGGGATCGAGAGAGGCGGGAAATAGAAACAGAAGTGGAGCAGGAACAAGGGCATCCCTTTAAGAGCAGCCTGCAGAGACTTTGTCCTACATTCCCCTTTGTTTCATGGGAGCACAGAGGAGGGAGCGAGAGAGAGAGAGAGAAAAAAGGAGGGATGAAGGATGAGAGAGGAGCCAAGGTATTAAAGCAGCTTCAGATGTGGGCGGGAGAGGACGCGGTATCCTCCCATTCAAAACAACACCGGAATAACATCAGTTGGGCAAGTGATTGTCTGCTGCAGAGGAACAGAAAGGACAGCGCCTTATCATAGATTATTATGTGCACTGTGATAAACAACCACACAAACAGATGGACAGTCATTTTCAGCGGCGCTACATATTCATTCAAAAAACAGCCCTCCTAACAACAACATGGTTGCCAAGTCAGTGACTAGTAGTGCTCAACTGGGAGGGCATCCAATTACCAATTCCCTACTTTCAGACTCTGCCTCCTGAGTGCTTTGTGTTGTTTTTTTTTTTTATTTTCCCTGAGATTATTTGCTGTGGAACATCGGCCAAAAAGAGATCCTGCCAGGAAAGCCCCACCTGCAGCGAGAGAGAGACAAAACGCCTCCTGGGAACACCTGTGCCTTGAGAAAGGCACGTGTTCCTCTGTGTTTTGCCAGGTGTGTAAAACTTTGTCCCTGTGTGTGTTTGCGTGTGTGTGTGTCCTTGCCCAGAGGGACAGCGCTGCATCATTGAGGTAGACATAAAAACCCAACCACGCATCCCAGGTCCAAACCACATGCACTTAATTCACCACATGTCTCTTTTCTCTGTAACCACAGGGACTGAACCTTAATCCTTCCCATTATGTTTCTTTTTTTTCTCTCCAGATGACTTCAGAGCGACGTTCTCACTCCTTCCAATGGCCAACACTGCAGACTAGAAGACGGGGAAGTAAGAAGCCCAATGAGCCTCATGACTGTGTCTTCTACGGCCCTCAACATTTGGTCGAGTAATTGCCGCCATTAAAAGAGTGACCTATAAATCGGCGCTCATTGATTCCTCAGTCATTAACATTTAGTGGCGAGGAGCTGGGTGGGGAGAAGGTCATCTGTAGAGCATCGAGTGAAGAATATGAGTCATATCAATGTAGCGGGGAGAGCCCCCTCCTGCAGCAGCAAATCATGCATATGCAACACCACACGCGGGGTGGTAATCAGATGAAGAGTGCGTGTCAATATTTGCGTCCTTGTGCAGCATATTTTTAGCCTGGATGCGCTTTTCCACGGGATAAAAACCGAGAGCAAAACCTGGCTGAAAGGAAAATTCTCCTCCCTCACACGGACGACTGAGGAACATATAAAATCAGGTCGTCTCTCTCTCTCTCTCTCTCGGATATGCAACGCGATTTGGAGCGGATAAGAGGTTGCAGCTGCAGGAGAGAAAGTGCAGGTATAGCACACGCCCGGCCCTGTTTAGGATGTCAAAATCCCCAGAGTCGCCGGAACCTTCTCTGGGCTGATCAGTGGCCCCCCTGAGAGGATGTGAACACTCAAGTGACAAGCTTGAGCTAATCACGATGATGAGGCTAGAGAGGGCCTCGGCTTAATGGGAGCAAAGAGAGATCAGGGCAATGCCTCAGGGAAGCCCACTCACACAGAAATACGCTCAAAGTGTGCACTGTTAAAATAATGGACGCGGTGAGGAAAAACGCTACACGGAAAAAAGCTCTGCTTTACAGTAAAATCAAGCAGGCCTTTGATTATAGTCCCCGATCGGATGTTTTGACATGTTAATATGCATCGGTGACTCAAAGCTTATGTTTTTGTGTCGAAGGGTTAGATTTGTATCTCCTGAGTGTGATGAAATCTCATTTTAAGACATCTTTAGTAGATTATGAGTCACTGTCTGATAAATGCTACATGAAAAGTGTGACCGACAACAATGTGGATTGTCGGTCAACCATCAGACGTCTCTGGAAAAGTTGGGTGTTTTGTATCACTGTCAAATGTGATCAAACGAATAGTTTTTTGTCATGTTCATACTGAATAATTTGGCTTCAGAAAATTTTGATTGTTTTTTTTTACTATTTGTGGATCCATCACATGAATGATTAAAGAAGTCACACTTGAATATTTTCCTTTTATGATTTTCTTGGGAAAAAATAACAGTAACAATCAAACTTCATATTCAGCAGAAACCTCAATAAGAACACGATGTTGTGAGGTTTTCTTTCTCACTACAGCCGCCACCGAGCGTCTCGAACTAATGAGGCTCGCTATCAATACAGGCTAAGTGGCTAACTGTGTTATTTTTACAAGTTGCTGCAGGCGGGACTGACGAAGTCACTGGTGTGCAGCAGTGCAGACTTCTTGGTTTGACCAACGCACAGCAGTTCGAAAGAGAGATGCACTGCAGGAGGGAGCAATACACCATTTAAACCAAGACGGGAAGATTTTGTAATTGTTGTTATTTATTAACATGGATATTGACAAAACCGGGATTCTGCAACTGCCCTAAGTGAAGTTATAAAGTTTTACTTGAGACAAAGTTCTGTTGTTTTTGTCTTGTTTGTTTTTTTTAACTGCCAGAGGCAAAGAGGAAAACAAAAAAGGGGGGCAGCAGCAAAATATATGAAGAGAGGCAGAGATGAAGAGGAGGAGGAAAAGGTTTTAATCCTGATATACAAATGGGTGACTGGACTCATGCCAGGCATAATTTCCACTGCAACCCAGAGATAAGACCGAACAAGATTTACTTCGTTTGAAAAATTTTACGTCTCCATTCCCGTTTGAAACACACGGCTCCCTCAGGGACATCATTTCACAGTTAACAGATATTATATTAGAGTGAAAACAAGCCCCAGTAGCTCGCCGCCGCTCAGTAACAACATTCAACAGGCAACAAAAGGAGGAAAATGATCGCAAGGTACCACACAATATCATGTGTATGGTCAATATGTTACGGTCCCTGTGCAAACAACATTTTCTGACCCCAGGCCACTGCAAAAATATGTACGTTTATTTCGAGTGAATCAATGGTGCATGAAACACAATAGAGTCATTGTAATGCGCAGTCAGGAAGAGGGGCACAATTGCGCTGTTTTGACGATTTTGTTGTATCAAGTATCACATTGTACATCTGATAAGAATGAACGCGGTCACGGTAATGTGCACACAATATTGTGCATTCAATTACAATGCCCTGAAAAACTCAATATAGTTGACTGCTTTGTTTTGCCATGTTTACACAAAAATAATTTGTAGAAGGAAAAAAAATGTTCCACCGTGACTTTTCAGCTCGTGGTCCAAAATAAGTGACGGATAAAGAACGAAACAAAGAAGTCGAAGCTGAAGTAACTCTGAACCAACGGCACTGACAAGTGATATAAAAATAATAATAGTTGCTTTTGTGTCTCCTTTCATAGATACCAAATTGCTTTCCTGAAAACATAAACAGTTGCTGTAAAAACGGGAGCCATGTCCAATAAAAGGGAATTAGGTTGAGTATGATTTTTTTTTTGCTGCACCTTTTATCTGTTGTATTTTTAACTGATGCTGTGGCATGCTGACTCTTGAATCTGACTCGCTGCCAAAACTAATGAGACATTGTTTCTTCCAGAGAGAATCTCAACAAAAAAAAACCAACCCAAAAAAAATAAATCATAAATAAAAATCCCCAACTCTCTCTTCAAAGGTACCGTTTGGAGTCTGGATGGTGTGAAAGTAGCTGCAATGGTTATCGGAGGGATGCCAGGCCTGCAATCTGTCTCTGGGCGCCTGCCAGCCAGGGATACGCAGAAAACCGACAATACCCACACTCCCGTACGCACACATACAGTACAACAAGCTCCCCGATGCATACAGTATCTGCCCATCTCAGTTACCATGGAAACTGACAGGCCTCCCATTGACAAATCCTAAAATGCAGATGTGTGTGTGTGTGTGTGTGTGTGTGTGTGTGTGTGTGTGTGTGTGTGTGTGTGTGTGTGTGTGTGTGTGT
>JAUESE010000018.1:11474132-11489971 GCA_032274725.1 Malacoctenus triangulatus | reverse complement strand
ACTTAAAAGAAAGTGAGAAAGGTGTCAAAGTTTTACTGAAAAAGATTCCTAATACCAATATTTCTGTCTCTACCTTTAATGTGGGTATTTAAAGATATAAAGCTGCTTAAGTTAATTGCCTTTTAAAAGACAGTGCCCCTCAGGAGAAACATAGCCTTACAGATTCCCTCTGACGACGGCCTCTATTTCTGGTATTTCATGCACCCCCGCTGTCCTCAGATTGAATCCTGTCAAAATCTCCGCCCTGCATCCTATTATGCTTCTGTAAAAAGAAAACACTTGATCTCCCACAAGACCTCTCATCAGACCTCCGACATTGAGCGAATCCTTTCAAGCTGACAACATGACACTGAGTGGGGCTGTTCTTTTCCTGGTGTTTGTTCACAGACCATAATCCACCAAGAAACACAAATCTGAGAGGAGTTTTCCTGGTTTTGTGAGGCGAGCGAGAGGAGCGCAGTCACATATCAGCTCTACTGACTCATGCCTTCACTGCTGCTTTGTTTGAACCTTCACAATGACTGTTTGTATGAAATTCAACATACATGCGTTGGAAAGATTAACCATGCAAAGAACTACAGCATGCCTCTATCTGTGTCTATTTATCAATAACTGTGAGAATTTGGGTCGTTGTAATTTCTTGGTTTACAGGAGAAATATATTATATTTACTTCACAGGAACAATTGGAGAGCTGCAGAGCTGCTGTCTCTCACTCCTCCAGTTCCCCAATTGGCCGTTTCTTTAGCATTGACACTGGCCAAAACTGTTTTCTGAAGTGCTGCTGGAATTTTACTATAGTACTGTTTAATAAAGGAGAAGTGCATTTTTTCCATTTACATGTACCTGTATTTATATGCATACACACACTTAAATAGAAGATAACGTGATTTTTTGGCAAAAGAAAATTCAGAATTGTTAATTCCTGCACTCATTCTGGACACATCCTGCAAATGTTAGCTTTCGTTGTAACATTTTTTACAGCTAAGATAAATGATTGATGATGATGGATTGAATGCCTGAGCAGATTTATATGTGTGTTCCTTGAGTTTTAGTCTCTGTATGGACAGGAATATAATTGTATCATGCATCAACCGATGCCTACTTGACATTTACACAACTTGTGATCAGACAAATGAGCAACGACCGCTCCAAAATGAGGGAGGAAGGAAAGTTTGCAATGTGAATCCTAAAAGGTTGTCTCTAATTATCTTGTTTCCATGCGAACTGCAGGTCATCATATATTCAGGTCACCACAGAGGCATTGGTTACTGCCACAAAATCTCATTATGTACCTTAAATCACAGCATAAATCATCCCTGCCATAGTTAATAATATCAAAACTTAATCACAAGAGCGCCATTTATATTACAATGCATGCAAAGCAATTACTTCATCTGATGCATTTTTGCAGAATTCAGCAGAAGCTTTTATCCTCCTCCTACAAAAAAAAGTCATACTGCATCCTGCTGCCAGCAAATCTGCAAAGCTCTGCCAAGTATGGAATTAAAAGTATTATTTTCCTTCCCCCAAAAGATAGGTACATCAACAAGCGTCCAAAAGATAAAAGAATATAGCTACACTGCATCCTGTTTTGTCTCTCTCTCTCTTTTTTTAAGCCACCTCCCTGTGACACCATAAGAATCCACCGCTGGCGCATAGGATTCATCTCAGAGGAGACGCAGCGGTGACATGATCTTTATCTAATTAAATCAAGGTTTCGTTTAATTTCCTGAAGGTTAATGAGAAGTTTATCATCCGCGTCAAAGCCCACTTTCTCCTGCTAACAATGTAGCGAGTTCTGATAAGCTCCAACGCTCGCTTGCAGCGAGGAGAGAGATGAGACCGGCATCGGGTGGTGGAGGAAAAAAAGCTGCATTAGTATTCTGCGTTTGTTGGCAGGCAATGTATAAAGTGGAGAGCAGCAGCGAGCGGCAGCGTCTCGGAGCGCCCCTGCCTCTGTTTGCTCGCTGCTACATCAGATCGAGCGCCGCACACGGCTGTCCGGCTCAGTCGGCGAGGTGGGCGGACGCCTGGAACCTGCCATGAGTGACCTTAACACATCTCTGATACCTTCACCCATCAGCAGGAGGGCGAAAGGTGTCACAGGAAACACGTTGGCAGCAGCTCCCACCAAACAAACTCACGGATGACTCGCGGAGGGTAAAAATACAGCCACCGTATTTCTAGACTCAATTTCAGTGGGACTTGGTGGGTACTCGGTGTGCTTTCGCACGGTCGAGATATAGCAGGAGAAGAACAGAAGGTAATTTGCTAATGGTATGAGGTTTCTTTTCCTTTTGGGGTACGTTTTAATTCCACTTTAGTCATACAGTGTGTCATTAAGGAGATAAGTATGAGGCTCACTTGTGAGAAGGAGCTAATCCAACCTCAATGGGAAGAGGACCGGAGGAAATTCATGCTAACTTACAAAAAAGTGCAGTTAAATATGGTTTGTCTTGTGGTCATTTAAGAACACAGGAGCTTCTCTTTTGTGTGAGGGAACAAAACAAAATAGAAATTATAAAAATAGAAGATTTATAGCAAGCTTGAAATTTTAGACACATCAGTCTTTTAAGTGAAGCCCTCAGATCTTAATGCTGCAGTGAAACTGCTCACTGTGAGACCTCACAAAACCTACGTTCTTCATGCGGCATGAACAAAGTCTTATCTCACCCTGATCGTGTTAGTTTTAATAACTGACTTTGTATAAAATTTGAAACAATTACTGTACAAGAAACATAATTAATAAGTGTAGAGAAATTGTCGAAAAAATAAAAATCAAAAAAAAAAAAAGTCAACAGATTATATCCTTAGAAACTCGCCTCAAGAGCTAAGTAGCCCTCTGTGAAGTTGTTCTTGGTGTTATAACCCTCATTAGAGATAAAAAGACACCAAACTTCATTCTCATGTCCAATTTTGCCACCTTTCACCTTTCTTCTGATGATCGTCTGCCCACTTGATCGACTGTTGATTAGCCTTGACAACTCCATCAATATTCAATATCCGACCTGCTTCTCAGTGAAAAGTTCAGCTGTCGGCTGTCTGAAAGGCAGGCGGCTCCCCCGGGACGCAGGATTTTAAAGATTTATCATCAAACACAAGCCTTTTCACGATCCACCTCTCCGGCCTGTCCCGAGACTCTCACCTCTCCTGACAGAACCAAGCCTTCTGTGACACAAATGCTCATATGTGCACTCACGTCTCTGGCACATACATGCACTGCATACAGAGTAACGTCACATGGGCCTTTGGATAACGCTGTTGGATGAGTGATGCTGCTGGGACCTAAAGAAGAGTCACTGTTTCTGTGCAATAAATCATTGAAGGTTTGAGTGTGCAATGTCGAGTCACTCAGATGACACACACGAACATACAGTTATTATATGACTTCCATACTCTTCTGCATCTTTTCATGGTGCATATCTTCAACAGATGAGTTTTTTGTTTTGGAAATTTTATTTCCTTTACTTGCAGTTTATTCATTTTTATGGATATACTAAAGCCAATGTTGTTTTTTCATCTGGGAGCCTCTTACAAGAAAAAAATCCATCCAAAAGTTAGGTTTTACCGAACATGCAGCCTCCTGATACAGTTCACCACAGAAGTAACATCAAGTCCATCTGGACTGCCTGGGGGACAGATTTGCACCATTTTGACCTTTAGAAAGGTACGGATTAAGGTCCGATAATTAGCCCTGAAGGGCACATTGCACCTCGGTGTCAGACTCCTACTGTACCACCGTTCCTGCTGATACAGTGTATTGTACATCTACTAATAGTCTGCGGTAGCGACTCTTTAGTCTGTGTCAATCCTGCAGGAGGCTGTGTGCTTTATGGAGCTTCACGTTCGCTGGACAGCTGCTGTGGCGATAACATGGAGGAGCTCTGACCTAATACATGTTTGCACAGTCCACAAATGGACTTTTGGGGTCAAAGTTTCCTCCTATGCGCTTTGTTTTATTCAGGTTTTATGGCTCTGACCATCCTCATGTTTATCTATGTTTGGCTAAACTGGCCCTTCAAGTTCATTGAAAAAGTGGATGCACAGAATACGAAGCACCCAGAGACGGTGGAGGGAGACCGAGAGAGAGGGAGCAACAAAAACAGAGACAGACGGAGGGCACGAAGCTCATTCCTGTGAATAAGAGATGTGAGATGTTGCCACGGTGATATGCCACTTGTGGGAATAACTGCGAATGCGATGTGCCAGAGAAACACATCCAGCTGCAGCAAAAGTAATAAAGCGGGATCACAAAACTGAGACTTTGTTCGGTCTTTGGGGCCGGGATGGTCTGGCCTCTCAGCCCCATGATCAGAGGGGCCTTTTATTCTGCCATGACTTCATCTGAGGAGCCCATGATGAGGCTGCCCCCCCCCCCCAGCTGCTGATTCAGTCTGCTTATCAATGACATCAGCTCAAAAGAAACTAGCGTGAATAATAATTTCCTTCTTAATTGGAAAACCACACGCTGTATAAAAGCAGGAAGGTGAAGTATTTGATGAGCTTGTTATACTTCCATCTGATACATTGTGGGTTTATCATTTTGAGTGGAGAGGAGAGAGTGTTGTGGAAAACTGATAAGCTGAAGCAATGAACAGACAAGATGTTGCAGACCAGACGTACATCAAAAAAAAAAGTTATCTCGTCGCCTTGCTCGTTAGTAGATGTGTAAACTACCTGCAGTTGTCGACTCCTTCCTCCTCTTGGTCAAAGGAGAGTCAGTGAACTCTAGAGAAGGAGGATGATACTCTAGAGTATGTGAAGTATAAACTAATACCATGGCCAATGTGAAAATCTACTGTCAGAGAGCAGAGGAGAGCAGAACCAGTGAGCAGACTTTGCTTCTGGAGCTTCTTTGATGCATCGGGGCTTTGAAGTCAATAGTGATGCAATTTAGGGCCGGAGGCAGAGAGACAAACCAACAAACCATTTAATTAGCACCTTGCTGTGGCTCTTAATAGGAGGGAGGCTCAATAACAAAGACAAAAAAACAACAACAAAAAAAACAACACAACTCTCTCACTTTGACTTACATGCAAGACTAGACTTTTGCAAGGATAAGTGCCCAGGAAAGCCTTAAAGAAAAGCCTGAGTGTATTTAGTTTTCAAAAAAACAAACTTTTCTGAGATGTTTAGACCAAATCAAAGTATATTTAAACTGAGGAAAAAATAGTCTGTAAATATGTATTTCTCCAAAAACTGGGCATTTTCCCGAGGTGTTTTTACACCCACCTGTCCTATTATACAAGATGCTTCCCTCCCTCCCTCGCTGCCTTCCTGTGCCTCTTACATCACCTGTGAATGTCCCTGAATGATCTCATGGAAACTGTGAGCAGCAAGCGGCGGGCTGGTGGAGGTGATGTGTTTTAGGGACACTGCGTGGCCGTCCCATCCCAGGAAACAGAATCCCGGCGGGGGTAAACGGATCTGAAACCTGGCTTAGCAGATGGTCCCCAATGAGCTGACTCCTCTGATAAGCAATTAGAAGGGCAAACATGACACGAGTGACAACAGCATATTCAAAATGAACCCGAGACCATATCTGTGACCGGGTCGCTGGCCGGCGTCACGGGCCGGTCAGAAAAGATAGAAATGTTTAAGGCACATATGAGCACCAATGCCCACACACAGAAAGCCGGCAGTCCATCACATTGTGGGGCAGTGAAAGGGGGGGGTGTTTCCCATCGAAGTAAAACATTATGTGACAGCTGCTTTTTTTATGGCCTCTAAGGTCAGTTTTTGGAGGAGTACAACTATCCCATCTATCTTCAACCACTGATGTTGCTGCTATAATAACCCGTCCACCCTATAAAGCACAGGTTGGGATGCAGGCAGCCCCATCTCCACTAAACCTTTCACTCCTACACTCCCTCTCTCTCTCTCTCTCTCTCTCTCTCTCTCTCTCTCTCTCTGTGTGAGTCAGAACTGCTGATGTATAGATGATGAGACAGGCTGAGAGGAGGAGGCAGCTCCTGCTTCAACAGAGCAATCGACGTGCAGCATGTAAACCCTGCACCATGAAAATGTTGAATGTTCATAATGTGATACTTCATCAGTCCCCACAGGGAAATTCTTCTTCTGCTTTGCCAACTCGCGGGACTCTGAGCACGGTCGGTTTATTAGCAACACTGCAGAGGACATCTCAAAGTCAACTGACCAAAAGGAACATACACAAACACCAACAGGGCTCAATAAGAGTGTTTTCACTCTCTGTTATTTGGACCAACAAGGGGATTCAGTTCTTATGATTAAATTTTTGTTGTCTGTCTTTTTAATAGATTCTTTTTGGAGGTTTTTTCCCCACATACGCTCCAAAAAAACTTCATGATGTCATTGTGATAAAAATGGCTTGTTGATGAAAGGATTTATCTGTTTACCACAGTCTATGTTTGGCATGGTCTTATTTTGTGGTATTAGTTACACTATAATTCGTCATTCCTTCATTTATTCGTCTATGTCTAAGAATATCTTGAAAGTCTCAACTAATAACTCACTGTTTAGCAGCACCCAGACATTGTTGCTGCACTGATGCACCATTTAGCACTCTGACACCAACCCCTGCATGATACTTGGCACCCAATGCAAAAACAATATAAAACATAAGACTGCTCTCAATTAAAGCCTGTTGGGAGCTGGTGTTTGAATGGAAACAAAGGCCAAAGTGGAGGCGCACCTGGCTGCAGTGGTTTCTCTCTATTCGTGATCCTCTTATTGAAGCCTGAGTCTGTTGTTTGACTGATGTGCTCACAAATCCAGGGGACGAGGTCGCTCTGTAGTTTCTGTGTGTGTCGAAAACAATCCACACTGTCCACGCTTTAAGGGAATGTAAGTATAAGAAAACAGGCGGAAAAGTGTGCAGGCTAAAAGCTGGCCCTGATGGATGACTTTGTGCATGTAATAGCAGGTGTTGCTCTGTTTACACTGGTTCAACAGTAAAGTGGATTATCCACAGAGGCTTACGTTTCACTTTTGTGTTGGGCTTTTTGCTGGACAGTTCACAAAGGGGGCAAAGCACAACAATATGTGCACACGCATGCACTTTTTGTAGTTTTTGCACGCACTTGAGGCGTGTCGGCCGGAGGCCCTGCTGTCACAGTTGTTTTTGTGATGGCTGCACTGATGTTTGTTGCTTTTTGTCCTTTTTTCTGTGATGAGCTTTCCCTCAGATTGTTTTTGACAACGTGTTGTGAATGCTGTCTTTTTTTCTATAAACGCTGACTTGTGGAATAACTTTCGAGCTTCCATCGGCACTGACATGTACAATCAAGGTGACTGCTAAATTACTCTTGTGCTGTTATGATGACTTGCTAATTACCTGTCAAGCCCACAAACTCACATTAGTGCTGCACCATCGCAGAGTCAGATATCTAATTTGGTGAATCGTTAAGAATCTCGGGCACGATGCTTCAACTCTAAACAGCGGAACATTTTTTACTCTCTTTTGCCTAAAACTAAATCACATGTCGCAATCTTTTTTCCTTCCCCACCAATTTTTTTTACGCAACGTCATCTGTTCCAAAATCCTGCTTGAGAGCGAAATGTGTCTGGCAGTGACGGCGGCGTTAGATGTGGTTGGATCAATGTGACGGCGCAAGTTCTGATCCATTAGGTGTGCGTCATCCTAAAGGTGCTGAGTCACTCGGCGCTCCGCCGTGCGACCACACCAGGCAGCCATGACAAAAACAAGACGGGAAGAGGTGACGCGGGGGGGGTGGAGGGGGGGGTCTTCGGATGACAAACACAGGACTGTCTGCATCCTCCCCGACTGCCCGCGTTGGTCCTCATCTGTCTACATGCAATTTTCTGCCTGTTTGCCTTCGATATTGATTGTTTGTTTTGTGACTGTGTGCCCCGTCCCGTCTGTCTGTCAGTCACGCACGATGTTTGTCCGTCTCAAACCTGCCGTCTGTCTCGTGTGTGTGTGCAAATTTAATCTCATCTCCGACTCGCCTGCCACTCTTCAGCCTGTTTTTCAACTGAGGATGAATAATCATACTTGGACTATGAGCTGCTATTTGCACTGAGTTTGAGGACGATACTATCTTAATTTCCAAAAAACACGAGTTACTCTTTTAGGAGGTCTTGCAAGTTTATTGTGATCAGCTGGGCGATTGTGGATTTCCTCTCTGACATCTTACAGTTTCGGGAATGATTTGATGGAGAGCGTTTCTGCTCGGTTCCTCCCCAGACTCGACGATATAAATAAACGTGCACTGTCGCCACGGAGTCTCGGACACGTCGCCTTGTGAGTCAAAGGTCGAATTTGATTTAATAAGAAAGAGCTGGGGAGCCAGCTAAGTGAAACATCACTTTTGTGCCTGCTCTCTTGACCTTTTCTCTCCGCGAGACAGTTTGAGGGAGGGAGGAACAGACAAAGGGCACGGGGGCTGCAGCTGGAGGAGACGGGTGTGGGTCATTGGCTTTTTAGTAATAGAGGCGCAGGTGGCAAATGGATGGGTTAATAGATAGAGGAGAGTGGGGTGGGTGGGTCGGGGGGGGGGCAGCGATGATGAGTCATCTCGCAGAGCATCTCACTGTTATGACGAGCCTTGAGGGGGGCTGCAGGGAAAAATCATTCATGAGGACAAATTGAAACCAACCATTTCAGAGCTATAAAGCTCTCCCTCGTGTTCTGCAAATTTACCAGCGACGACGAAAAGCTTTGATAGATGGAAGCTAATACAGAGAGATGTTCAACCACGGTGTATAACCGCACTACACGCTGTGAAACAGGATTTCATCGCGTCCTTTGTCTCTAACTTTTTTTTTTTTTTCCTCTCGTGTGAAAAACTTCAGCCTGGAAGAACTCTTCACAGTCGCCCTGAAATTTCTGCCCCCATACATTCCAAAGAGCCTCAAAGTTGCAGCGCGATGTCTGCTCCATAAGTGAAAAAGCAGTGAGTGAATTTCTACCTGCTGAAACTTCGCAGCGTGATAGCAAGGCTCCCCGTTGCTTTTCTTTCCTCCTGTGACACTCTGCTTTCCCTCCCCCCTCCTCCTCCTCCTCCTCCTTCACCCTTAAACACTCGGTGCTCGGTTTAGGTTTCTTATGTGGCAGCAGCCCGGAAAAACTAAGCCAGCAGGACTGACTTCAGGCAGCTGACCTGTGGCTGTGGTATGAGAATAAATTCTGAATGACCACTAAAACCTGAGTGACACGTCGCACTAAATCAGAGGCTCGCCCCTCGTAACGTCACCCAGCTACCAAAATAACGCGCCTTTATTTTTACTTCGCGCATGCCGGTAATTTTTTGCTATGTGATGATACACCGAAAAGGTTCGAGAATGAGAATGAGGTTCATTTCCTTTCTTTTGTCATCAAAAGTAAACTAAGATTACACAGAAAGAAATAAGAACAGATTTCAGAGCGTTACAAAAGAAGCCAAAAGCATCAATCTGTGGCTCTTAATTCAAAGTCAGTAGTTCATCGATGTCAGTGTAACAAACAAATTGAAGTCGCATTCGACTGTTACTCATAATTTTTTACAATTGGTTTGATTATCTGCTTCACCTTCCCTCAGGCCCACCACCAATTTAAATTCATGGATTTTTTTCTCTCTTCGTGTCATTTTGCAGCCCTGAAGCAGCATCTATAACGCAGATGTTTATGGTCAGTCCTGCGTGCAGACTGTAGCCGAGGCCACACCCATCTCCTTCCTCTGGGTGTCTCCGTCACTTTCCACGCTGCAGCGTTTTTTCCCCCCTGTGGTCCCTTCGACACAAACAGCCATTCATCACCGTTCACGGGATTTAAGTCAATGCCAATTGGATTGCCATCGACAGCACTGATAAATTGTAGCAAATGACGAATGAATAAGCTGTGCAACAAACTAAACTTAACAGCTAAGAGAAATGGGGAGGAGGAGGACGAGTAGGAGGAGGGGGAGGAAGAGGAGGAGGAAGAGGAGGAGGAGGAGATAGCCTGGAGGTTTCAGAGGGAGCCGGGTTTCAGTTAAGCGAATAGGAAAGGGCGGTCTCAGAAATTGAGTTTCATTATGGCGGAACACACTGCCGAAGCAAAGTGTCATGGAGCTAAATGAGAGAAGGGAAGTGAAAAACTGCCTGTGTCCACTGCGATTAATTTACAGACAAATTGGTTTGAGAAATGTGTGTGATGATTCCTGGCATGAGAGCACTGTGGCTATTGATTGTTTATTTCTCCCATCAACATGACATCCAGAGCCGCAGAGGAAGGTCGGATAGATTGTGAGCATCAGTGTTTGTGTTTCAGCTCGTAAAGTAAAAATAAGGCTGGCTGGCAGCTCGGGATGATAATATTTCAGAAGTGATTCAGTGAATAATTAGTGATATTGATTGTCAGAAATGAAAATACAGCACAAAAACTGAGCAGCTTTATTGAAATTCAATTATATTACGGCTGGTTGAAATGCCCATACTGTGCTACTTTTCAGCGCCTAACATTGATACAAGACGGTCCTCATTCTCATGACACTCAGTCGCAGTTGTAGCTAACATACAGAGAAATATCCATGATCATATATCTTCACTTACAGAGATGACACTAATGGAAAGAAGAAGGACTGTGCTCAGATCATGAGACGTCTCCCAGAGGCCTCGCTGACACCGACGGTGACAAATCTTCAGCTTTAAATTCATTGTATTTAAGATTCAAATCCATTGTGTTTTATTGATAGTCAAATAGAAGCTTTGAGTTTTGTTTTAATATGACTTTTCTTTTTCTTCTTTTTTCAATCTCATGCACTCTTTGATTAAAATAACTGTGTTCTTTAAAGACGGAGTTTCTTAAATCATCTACATTGAAATGTCCTGATAATTTGTTTGTAAATCACGTGTGTGTTTATCTCTGTTTACAATTTTTTTTAATTATCTTAGCTGTTTTGTGAAGTTCTTTGTCAGATGGACGCCTTGTGGTTATGAATCAAAGTTATGGATGGAGTCTGTAATCTGGAAAACTGTCCTCATAAACAGCATAATCGATGATAAACTATAACTAATGTGTCAGGCGGCCGTGCAGGGTTTGATCACTGCTGCTGTTATCTGTACGACATTGAAAATTCGGAGGAGGAAGTTGATTTTGCTGGTGAATTATGATCCTAATAAAACATTTTGTTGTTGATGAGGAACTGGCTACCTGCCCACGGTGGACCCTGCGTTTGGCTTATTGCCCGCTGTTAATTGTTGGAGATGGACAGATCGATGGAAGAGTGGATGGACTGACAGACTGATGGATGGACAAGGAGATGGACGATTAAACAGATGGATGGAGGAACGGGTGGCTAACAACGCCACGAGACGTACGAGCATTCACAGCCTCATACGAGAAGTGCATTTCACTCCCGAATCCGAGATGGTGACGAGCTTATTGTGTTGTGGTCTCTGCGGGTACGAGCAGATGTGTCGGTAGTAAATTTCTCATTGAGGTTTTCCGGCGGCAACACAGTCGGCCTCCTCTGGGTGTGAGAGGGAAAGACAAGATACCTCATCCTATTGAGAGCACATGATGAGACATATGCTGCCTGTTGGTTTTATGCGAGGGGACGAGGATACTGGCACAGAGGAGCACTACGGAGGAGATGACTGCAATAAATTACTTCCACACACTCAACAGGAAAGTGTAATTAGCAGGCCTAAACAGAAGCACACAGGCAGAGATTTACACTTTTAATCATGGACACAATAAAACACCCCCACCCCCCTTACACACACATACACACACATTGCACAAAGTAACATACTGTATTTATATAGGCAAACACCCATCAGACGTGCACGCATACGTTCATGGGTAAACTCGGGGATGCAAACAGATTCTGGCACAACCCGACGGCTGCTGTAGAAGAAAAACACAAATATGCTTATGTAAGCCCAAAGGATTCAGCATTAAAATGTACGCATACATCGAGGTAAACACACGCAGATCTCACATAAACAATCCCGCTCTGTAAAAGTGGAACACTGTGAATGACAGCTGTTGTCTGTGCAGGGAAGAACGGCAAGCATGGGGAGTGTGAGAACACCTATTTTCTCCGCGACAGGATGTTTGAGGACACACAGAAACGCAAGGATCCCCTCTCGCACTCGGCACAGTCTGAACACTGAAGCGGCTGCGGGGGGGAATCACAAAAAAAAAAAATAAAGGAGAGAACTCTGCGTTCCTGTTGGAGGCGCCACTTTAAAAAAAAAAAGAACAAAGCTGGTTTCGAGCAGCAGTTCGAAAGCCGTCATGTTTACCGTCGAGACAGATGTGTGGCATTTGCAGATGTGGAGACAATAAAGCTGTGCTCCATGCAGCGTGTGGGCGGTGGGCAGAGGGACCACCATAGGGTTTGGGGAGCGGGCCACGCGAACAGATGGTCCCTGGTTGCCACCTAAGATCCCATTAAGAAAGATGGCAGGACTGACCTATTTCTGGACCCACCGTGCTGCGCAAATCCACTGCACCGCGAGATAGGGCAAATATCTCCAGTCAGAGGTTATAATCCTCACACTTTTTGTTTTTTCTTTCTTTCTTGCTGGAAGTTCTGGGATTACATACGTTGATGCTATAGAATTATTTTGCAGGAATCAATTAGAGGAGATGCCGCGATAATGCGAGCGCGAGAATTCAGCCGAGCCCTCCCCAGCTGTCCTGGTAGTCGCTTCCTCGGACGCCGCGCCCTTGAGCGCTTAATGAGGTCTTTCGACAAAGCAACTGGGGCGATACGGTTGTCAAGAAACTGATGAGCTATCCGCAGCCGGACCAGGGGTGTTTTTTTTTTCCCCGTTTCACCTCCCATCCACATGCAGGAGCCTTTGTGTGGACAGCTGTCTCGCAGGGCTCAGAGGCACGTTCCCCTCAGGATGCAGCTGGGACTTGGTCATTCACTGATTCTTGTTCTGTACAGATCCTCACAGACTGACTTTTTTCATATATTCGCCAATCACTGGTCATTCAAAACGATCATAACAGGTCTGAAAGAGGCCATAGGTAGAAACTGTTTCCCTTCACATGTAAATTTATGGTTGCGTGATGTGTTTGTTCATCCAATTAACTCCCTCTCACTTCGACTCGGTCCATACCGTCTTTCTTGTCAGCAAAATTGGAGAAATTTAACGCCTTAATCAGTATATATTAGATTAGGTCACCCAGTAAATGTGTGAGTCACAAAAACATATCCGTGCAGGCAAACGATCCTTTTTTCTCAGTATTTTATGGGACACGCGAGGTGGATCGGATCTATATTTATCACCCTGTGAGATGGAGGGAGAGTGGCTGGGTGGAGCCGATGCAGGAAGGTTACAGAGGCTGTGATCACACGCAGACGAGGGCCCGTGACATACGAGCACTCGGAGGCAACAATGTACGATCAGCACCTTTGTCTTGTGAAGCCATTAAAGCCATGTGGATACATCGTTCATCTTCACACACTGGGATGCACACAAGCTCCCGCTGCCTGTGGTTTGATCCAACTGATGAGCTGCTGTGGCTCAAATTATGCTGAAGAAATCAAAGTTGGATTTAATAGACAGGTGTCAGAATACCCAGTGCATATTAGTTTGTTGTGTATGGGGCTGCAGTGTGGAGGGGGCTGCACATTATTAAGAAGGTGGTCATCATGTTTGAGCTGATTGGACGAAGCCATAATAGCTCAGTGCTCCTGCAACATATGTGCGCTCAGCAGTGGGATTTCTTCAAAACGTGACCACTAATGACCAGAATGATTTGTTTCTCATGCAGCACGTCAGGTCCTAATGGCTGCGCAGTGTGGGTGGATATGAGTTCATTAATAACCTCCCTGATCAGAGCAAAATAGTTTGGCAATGTCATTAGGGACCAAGAAGTAAACCGGCCTTGTTATCCTCACGGAAGAAAGAAACGTGGAGCAAAACCACCATCCGACAAATCATATTCCAAACACCACTTATTTGTTTTCCAGATTAAATTGTGGCAGCGACATAATAACACATTCAGCGCGAAGGCGGCGCTGTCTTTTTCAATGAGGAACCCCGCATGAGGTTCAATTAAGCCTGCAAGACCCTTCTGAGGGCAGAAAAAATAAAGTGTTTTTCGTACCGAGTACCAACAATTGTAATGTTTGTTTTCATCTAAACTAAAAGTGTTACAATTGTAATGTTAGCATGCTTGATTTATCAAAGAGAGAACACAGTAATCACAGAAATGGCGTGATTTTTAGGAAGAACCGCTGTACGCTTCTCTTCATGGTTTGTCCTTCGCCATTGATAATTAAACAATTTGCCAAACTCAACCTTAAAAGAGCCTGTAAGCAAGCGTACACTCAGACAAAGCAGGCACATTGTACTAATGTGACAGAATAGCTTTATAAATAAAAATCTAACATTACGTAAAACATTTAGCACCATGATAAAATTTGATTAAAATTACCGAAATAATTTCAATACGGATCAGAAAAAAAATCGAATGACAACACGAAGAGCAACGAGGGCTGCAGGATGGCTGGAAGACATGTCAACTGAGAAAATGTTGAGCATTGCAATTTGACATGTCCATAAAAAAATATGTTGATTTGTTATTCTTTTACAGATACCATTTTCCAGGAGAATGGTTCATTTGAGACAAAATTACTGGACTGATTTAGGCTCTTCTCATTAATTTGAACCACGGAGAAAACGAAACTTCAATATCAAGAATCAAGCCAGGATCAAACAGTAAACTCACATGTGCGTGTGTGTGCGTGTGCGTGTGCGTGTGCGTGTGTGTGTGTGTGTGTGTGTGTGTGTGTTATTTCTGCTCTGCCCAAGCAGACAGCCCCCTAATGTCAGATGACTGAGCGCCACTACACAGCAGTTGCTATGGTTACCGGCCAGGTCCTGTGTACACGGATACTCATCGCAATCTTGATCTGCAGTGAAGCAGCGATTGGAGAGCAACGGCCCCACAAAAATCACCAACCCACACACACACACACACACACACACACACACACACACACGCACACACGCGCGCGCATACACACACACACACTCAAGCATACTTAAAAACAAGATAGCATGCATGTGCTGCATATGTGGCGAGATTCCTGCACACACGCCACCAGGAATGTTCATATTCCTCCCACATCAAGAGACAGCCATTCACCTTCACGGAGCACTCATCACTACTTGGGAGTATTGTGCAGCTGCCGATCATCGCAGTGAGCGTGTAAGCAAACACGGCCTGCTGGGTGGAATTATCAGCCCCACTAGAAGTAGCACAAATCACAGTAGGTGATACGCTGGGAGATCTCCTGCCTGGGAGCCCCTTTAAAGCAACCAGTGCCTCGTTCCTTTTTTCCCTGACAGAAACAACCGCTCTGTTGTACTCCCCATCTCCTGGTCCGTCTCTCTGCCGGCGTGTCTCCCCCCCATGTTCTCTCCCTCTCTTTCCGTCTCTCTCTCACACGCACACGAGTATACGTAGAGAGGGGCAGATTGGAAGCACTCAGTCAGAGCGGAAGATGAAAGAGAGAGGGAGCTGTGTCCATGCCAGCAGAGCTGTGCGAGTGGGGGAACGATGAAAGAGAGTCTCATTTAGTAAATTGACAGCTCCCGTTAGGATTCTTCATCTTCCTCCCCATTAAAGGCTTGAATCTTCCACAACTTCCAGCTATTCACCCGGCGTGAGGAAGCTGTCACATTCCACCAAACGCTTTAACAATCGCAGGATTTCAGCTTGGATCCATCTCCCTCCTCACTCCCACTCCTGCTTCATTCAGCGCACAGATGCACTGTGGCTGTTTGTGCAAAACCAGACCTGCTTTTCATACTTTGTTGCATCCTCAGATGTAACAACACTGTTAGGATGCGCTGCCTTTCCTGGCACAAACTTCACATTCCTTTGCAGACACACACACACACA
>JAUESE010000018.1:11416713-11430292 GCA_032274725.1 Malacoctenus triangulatus | reverse complement strand
ACACACACACACACACACACTCACGCACGAACAAACGAAAAAAAAGCACAATTAGTTGTCAGTCGTAGTCAGATGGGTGCATAATGATCGGGGGAAACCACAAATGTCATTTGGTACGCGGGTTATTAGGAGGTTGCTGAACTTCATTATTGTTGTGGTTTGTGTACATGGGAAGAGGGAAAACACGCATTCAAGCAAATATTGAACACCAATAGTCAGACTTGTCTTTTGACTGTAAACGGACGCTTACAATGCAGCATTACAAATACACCACCAGAAACCCTTAGGGAAGACTGAATGAACCTTAACGTCGACATCCAGTGCTACTAACCTGCTCTGGAGAACATCAGAAATAAGGAGTCTGCGATTATAAATCATAACAAAAGACAAAATAAAAATATATATTTATATATCAATAATTTACACAACTAGCTCACTTTAATGTACCTATTGGTGTAGTGTGAAAGGGTTAAAGTAGTGTTTGGGGAATGGAGATGGAGGCTGCAGCTTGCTGTAGTGGCAGCCAGTCTCCTCTAGGGGCAGCCGAGTGGAGTCCACAGGACTTTACTTTGTTCTTGATCAACTATAGTCATGATCTGAGTGCAAATGTAAGGGAGGGTGCCGCCTTGGACAATACCTGGGAATAGAAGAAAATACAGGATGAAACTTTGTGTGCGTGCGTGCGCACAAGTAGATTATGTGGCCCTTTTTTTGTTTGATTTAATGAAGGAACTGACTGCATACAAACCTGTAAAGAATTTGCTGTACTCTTGCTCGATCTTCTGCGCACTTTCAAATTGCTCCTTGGAATGTTTTTGAGATACTTTGTCACGCAGATAAACCGGATCTTTCTGTTCCCTTTGTAAACAGAAACAGAGAGCCATTCATCCACAAATAGTAAAAACGTTATCAAAGCAAACTTGAAAAAATGTTGCAGTTCCACACAAGTCCTGGCCAACACTTACAAACACAGTGAAAAAAGATCAAAAATCCCCCCACACTTTTTTTTAAGTTTTCAACAAGAACTCCCAATGAGAGGCTTTATTTTAGATAAAAAATAGAAAAAAAACAGACATGATTCACCAGCTGTTTGGGATTATCCAAGTGTGTGCGTGTGTGTGTGCATGTGTGTTGGAGTGGGGTGCTTTAACAGACGCGCCAAAGGGTTCATGGTGGGATGGAGAGTGTGAAGGCTTATCCTGCTTCATCCACCCATCAGCCACACACACACACACACACGCACACATGCACACACACAGGGCGGGGATGCCACAGTATGAGGACATCCCCGTCATTATGTTGTCCTAATTTGTGTTATGAAACAGGCGGCTACTTACTTGATCTGCTTGGCGTTTTTGTACCGGACGAAGACAACGATTGGATAGATGTGAACGCTATGGAGCCTTTCGATGGCATGCGGGGCGATGTCCAGCAAACAGTGGCAGCCCTGGTTTGGGAAGAACAAACACAAACACATTTTGCAGTAACACCACATTTCCTGGAGCAATGAGGAGTCACGCTTTAGCCTTCAGAGATATCGGAGCGATGAGCTGAACAGCGATAGCTTATCTGGACCAAATACAGACGCTAGAAGGCTGACACGAGTCACTTTGTCCCTCTTGATAAAATCTGGAAAAATAAAAGCCCGGACTCTTACCTTATCTGTTATTTCTTTTATAGACGCAACAGTGGTCACATCAAAATGTCCACTCCTGCGCTTGTAGTCGATGAAGAGGCAGTCTTTCACACCCCGCTCGATGGCTTGCTGGGAGGCCTTCATCACCTCTGCAGACGTGACAGATGGAGAGCATGAGTAAAGAAAACTACCTTTGGAGCAAATGCTGGAAATTAGTCACATATCTGATGCAAAAAAATCACAATGAAACCCAAACATTTACTTTATTAACACCCTAAACAGTCAGCCCAATAATTTTACACTCAATCTCAAAGAGAGTCAACATAAAGTCTGCTGTGTTTGTTTTCCGTATGGAAAACGGGTCGGTGAAGTGAGCTCACCCAGTACGCATCTGCAGAACTTCCCAGGAGACTCTTTGACCAGCATCTCCTTGACCGGGTCAGTGAGCGGCCCGAGGATGAGAACGGGCCGAGGAGACGTGCACTCCACTTTCTGGACCCGCTGGTACGCCAAGCTCACGCAGTCTGATGAAAAAAATGCAGGATAATTAGACGATTACTTTAGGTCTTCAAGCAGCTTCTTACTAATTCAAAACTGTATCGAACTCCCAGCTCACCATCCAGAAAAGGGATGGAGTCTGTGCTGATGGTGTCCAGAGCCACCATCTCCTTGCTGTCTTTGGAGCTGCTGCGTTTGTGTTTCTGCTTCCTCCTGAAGAAGGATCTGCGAGCGGCTGCAGACAGAGTCTTTCCAGAATCTTCCTTCATTTCTGTCACACTGTGTCTGCGGTAAAACTCCTGATCCATCCTATAACCAACCGAACGACAAAAACCAAGTGTGAAGAACTTGTATTTACCAGCAGTAAACTTTTCAGGCCCAAACAAGACGTGTACACCATATAGGAAGGACAAGGGTCGTGACTTAAACAGGAAGAGCATCCAAAACAAATTTAAGAGCGATGACTTCACTTTCGGATCCTAGCTTGCAGTGTGGGATGAAATGTTGCCATCAATGATACAAACTGGCCTCTGAGTGTGTGTGCGACGGCGCGTGTTGCATTTTCCACCTACATGTACTTGCTGGGGATCTGCCCCCTCTGGATCTGCTGTGCGTTCTCATCTAGCTGCCAGGCCATCCAGGTCCCAAAGCTGCCCTTTGGTAAAGACTCATCCACGTACAGGATGTCATCCTTCTTAAAGCTGAGGTCCCCCTCGGCCTCCCCCACCCGGTCGTAAAGTGCTCTGGTGGGAGGGAGGGACAAAGATAGATGAGGAGTTATGGAGAGCAGGACCGAAAGGAGCAGCGGAGGAACATAAAGTTGATAAAGTGAAAAAGAGGAGGCGAGGTATCAGACGAGAAAGGTGTGAAGAGAGCAAGATAAAGAATCTGCGAAATAGAAAGGAGGCTAAGAAAGGAAGTGCGGAATAAGTTTATCTATCAGCGGCAAAGACCTCGCTTGCCTCCTTTTGGAGCCTCGTAAGTCATTCCCGAGCAGCCTATCTGTGACAGGCAGGCAAGCCGAGTGTATTTACTGCAGATGACATCACAAGCCCACTTGCCTATATGACAAGTGACTGCGGCAGCTGCGGCAGCACACCCCTGACAGCCTCGCAACAATAAAAAAAAAAAAAAAAACGTGACTATTTTAGAGTTTAATTTTCCATTCATATGCAATTTATTCTTACTGCCGTGAAGACACTGCAAACTAAAATGGATGTGCGGGTGCATCCAGTGAGTAGAGAGATTAGATAACCTAAATTTGTGGTGTGATTAGCATCGCTGCAGTCACACAGTGGATCTAGGACATAATTGGTGAGATGAAAAAGAGTCCAGTCTGTCCAAGGAGCTCTGTAGTGATGCTTCTATATTTAGCAGGATGGAAAGAGATTAGGCTGCTTGGGAAAAAAAAATTGTGTGTGGTCGGCTGACAAAGCTGTATGATTAAATGTGTAAAAGTGTAGGAGTGGATGTATATGGTGTCCATCAGAATTACTGTTAGGCTATGCAAGTGAATAATATGGAACATCCACACGAATGAATGCAAGTGGAAAACACATCGAGTTTCTTCTGACTTTGCTTAAAGGCTTCTTCAACAGAAATGTGCCAGAAAAATCCCTTGAAGTGAAAATCATCAGTTTTTTGGGGGTTTTTTTGCAAAAAAGAACCAAAAACACACAACTTGACCTGCAACACACTCGTAAAGTCAACATCATTGGCTTCTGAGAATTTCTATCAAATCATTTCATCGTGTATCACACGGACATCATTTCACCGGGTCTTCAAAACACTGAAATAATGAACTTGGCAGCACTTTCTGCACACATACCGAATATAAAAGCCATCTCCAGGAACATCTTTGATTAAGCTGAAGTCATCAGGACGATGCTGCACCTTCAATGTGACCGTCTCTGCAGGCTTCAGCATCTCAACGTACACCTCCTCAGCAGTCTTATTCTTCATATTCACCGAGTTATACTGAAAGGAAAAAAAAGAGAAGAGATGAAGGAACGCAACGAGTCATGTAACTCAGGCAGAGAAACGGAGACATTTGATCTGTGAAATTGTTGTCTCTCCTGTGAAAGGTCTACTAGTAAACAGCTACATTTCCTCCAAGCTTTCAGTTTTATTAAAGTGTCGCAGTATTGATTTGTGCCATGTATGGGGGAAGGAAACAAACAGGATGCGAGAGTGAAGGACAGGCTGATGCTGTGCGGCCTGATGACAAAGCTGCATAGCAATTCTGATCGCAGGCTCTTTGTGGTGGAGAGCGAAAGTGGGAGCATGCCAGGAATTGTTTATTATGAGTTGGGATAAATTACCAATGTGAAGTGAGAGCGAGCGCAGACGGAGGAGGAGATCAATGAACAACAATGACAGGCAGGGGAAAAAAAAAAACTGAAGAAATGCCTGCGCCTTCTGGCAGCGTTTGAGTTTGAAGTAACAACAGCACACAAAGCTTTGAAAGAGTCAAGAGAGTTGAAGATTACTGGTACCGACCGATTCCTTCCCATCTTGACTGTTCTCCCAAAAAATCCACAACATACTGTAAAACCGACTGAAGCCTCAGTGGAAATAGATGTTTGGTAGAGAAATGCAAATCGCTTCTTTGCTGGAATTTAGTAAATGTGAGACAGAAACTTCCAAAAAACACTTTGAAGCGCCTTCTGTTAGTGAATGACTGAGTGTGTCGAGGCATGTATGTGTGTGTGTTCCAGTGACAGCAGTGTGATCTCAAACCTCTAGGATGTGGTCCCCAGCAAGCAGCCCCTCGGGGCCTCTGGCTGGACTGTCCTCATCCACACTCTCAATGTAGACGCCCCGCAGGTTCCCACCACAGAGCGTGACGCCCACTTCCACTCCGGGCCGGCGCACCACCACGAGCCGCGGCTCACCCACCTTCCTGCTGCCCTCGGAAGGCATCCTGGAGAGTCGCAACGGAGAGTCGGCACGATGTCAAGAGCATGCTAACGAGGCAAGCTTCAACACGTTCACACTTAGTAGACAATCCTTTTGTCTTTGTGCTCCGTTTACCGGATGAAATTGTTCGGGCTGGTGGTGGGCGTGGTCTGCTTGGAAGAAGGAGTGAGCGTCCCTTCGTCCTGTTCGCTGAGTGTGTCGATGGCGGAGTGATTGTCAGGAGTCGCGGCTCCACTCCCCTGGGGAGTCGACTGAGTGCTGACCGGATCCAGGCGGGAGCTGCACAAACCAACAGGGAAGTTTGGACTTCTTTAACTCGTGTACCTTTATTCTGTGATCACTGACAGCATGAGATATGCGTTCAACTCCTGAACAAGAGGGACATCAAGAAAAGTACCAGAAGGCAGAGAAATAAGGCTTTGATATGTTTTTATGATTATAAATGAGTAGTGTTATTGGTACAAACGGCCCATTTCAGTATATTTTTTTTGATAATTGTGGTTTAAGAGGTCAGAAAAGGTTTTGTTCTGGTCAAAAGCTTTTGTCACGTGAATAAAGGGCAGAAACATACAAGAAATATATGAAATAACCTTCCAAACACAGCGAGACTGTTCACCTTTAAATGTTTCCATGAACAGAGGTAATTACATCTGTGCTCGCTACACCCGGTTGAGTTTGACTGCTATTTCAGGGATTTTCTTGCACATTCAGCTTGAAAATTACAGCTGAATGAAAATGCATCATGTGGAATCGCTGCATTAAATATCTTCTTAAATACAACTGACTTTGCCAAACTAAAACACTTGGTGGGGATTATCCAGAAGTCAGCCAAACAGAACATCTGAGTTTCTTCAGGAAAAAAAAAAACACTACTAACCCCCAAAAGTCGCAAAACAAATTCTTAAGACATGGCTGTTCGTACCTGGAGCGAGAGTGGTTTCCCAGCTGGTACATGTGTGGGTTGTACTGAGCCATGATGGTGATGGTGTCACACTGCTGGCCGATGATGAGACGAGCTTGCTGCTCCGTCGCGTTCCGCAAGTTGATGCCATTAAACTGATAAAAGGGAGAGAAGTGTTTTCAGAGGGAGAATATTTTGAGGGGAACGATGTTATTAAAAAGGAAGCGAGAGATAGTAACACATTATGTAGCCAGTCTGTTAAATCATTAGCAGGACTTGTTGGAGAAGATACTCATGAGAGTTGACAGGGAATTAGCTTTACACCCATTTTCTTAGTCATTAGGAAAAAAAAACACGGTGCTTGTTACACTTTCTGGTAAGAGATCAGATGGCCGTTATTTACCACACAGCATCTGTAGTTCTTTTCCCAAAATAGCAATGCTGAGGCAACATGTGTGTTTGGTTGTGGTTACATAAAAGTGACTGATGCATATTTATGATTGTTTTGTTTTTTTATCTACATAATACATGCACCTCAGCTGTTGAAACAAAGGCACCATGATTACACTGAAGCTAGAGATCAAAAAATATGTCATCTCAACACTCATTAAATTTCAATAAGCTTTATCAAAACGTAAAGTGAAAAACAACCTCAAGTATTCTTAAGATGTCTATTGATATTCCAACTTGTGTGTTGGCCTGAGAAGACTTGCGAGTGGAGTTGCTGTTGCGTTTCGTTTCGTTATTGTCATGATGGGTTCTATCTTCATGGTTCTTTTCAGCATGACTGATGGCAGAGGTAACTTACAATTTACACTGAACATTTATGTAGGGCTTCACATGAGAATCAACACTATATTTAAAAAAAAAGTGCATTTCAAAGTGTCTGCTGAAACATCTTATGACACTTGACCGACTGACTTCTGGTGTTACAAAGTGGTATCTTATAAAAGAAGGTTGAGTGAACTTCTCTGCCACACAATGTACTAAATAAACCACAAGTAGCACTGCGACTGAGTTTCTCACTCTTGTTGCCTGTGAAAAGATTAATGCAAATACTTTGTACTGAAAATTCAACATAATGTACCTTTCAAGTAGTCTCAAATGATAAGTGATGGCGAAGCAAATTGAGTCTTTGTTATGTTTTTGCAAACTTTTGTGTAATATATTCAGTCACTCTGAAAAATGTTCCTCGCAGTCTTTTTTCTTTCAACTATTCAAACTGTGCATCACCCACAAGTACAGTCGACGCCCACTTGATGTGACTTTGCAACAGATTTTCAGCTTGCGCAGTTATTTTATATGCAGTGAAAACACCATCTCAGTGAATGCATTTCAGCAAGTATTAAAATCCTGGGAACGGTGACAGCACTAATGAGTACAGCCTTCCAGGGAGAGAAGCCGTGCAGAATAAATGTATGGCAGGCAGCAAAGTGACTGAGTCTTTGAAGAAGCCATTTTTTATTGGTGTCTGTATCAGTGTGTATGGCTCTGCTCCCACAAGGCGATGCCAATGCACTCTTATTTATGCTGCTTGAAGCTATAACCTTTTCGACATGCAGTGGGATGTTCTTACCTCGAGTAATTGGTCTCCGTACTCCAGTCCTGCCTGGTGGGCGATGCTACCTCCAGTAACTTTAGACACAAAGATTCCTCCGTTCTCCCCACTGACGATGGAGATGCCGAGAGGCTCGGCACCTTTGTGCACGACGACATTGCGTGGTTCCTCCAAGTAAGGTCTGGTGGGAAGGAGGAATTTGCATGAATGTGGAGATTCACAAAAAATGTCAGAGAGAAATACCCAAAGGTAAGGACGGAGGGGAGAATATGGTTTTCACATCTGAGCTGGCCAATTTGTTTACAGCTCTGGGGAGTTGCTTTCTACCCAGGCTTTTGTTCTATGTACACATCATCTGATGTGGTCGAAATTAAAACACAGTATCGATGGAAAGCTAAGAGTGTGTTTGAAATGCGTTTGAACCTGGATTGAATAACCTCCAGCCCTGTAGCTGGGCATCTCTTCAGAGCACTACTTTATCCCTGACATAAAGGAGAAACTGAACAGGTTGAAAGAATCTAAAAATCTGTGTAGAAGAAGGAAAGCACAGGCATGTGAAATCCTGTTTTATGGAGGATATTTGCATGATCTTTGTGCAGCTTCATAATAAGGTGGCATTGGACATGGCTTACATTTTTATGATGGCAGATAACAGGAAATGGATTAGCAGCCAGAGACCGAGAAGACAGAGTGCCGGTGTACAAACAGGACCATGAGCCAGAAGCCTGAGGCTGAATATCATCATCATTGCATAACATACATACTGAAGACTAGAGGGTGACTTGGCTCACAGCCAAATGCGCACATGCATATTGACCACGTTGTCATCATAGTGCATGTAATGTCCATGCTCAGTCTGGGGTTTGAGTGGGTTTCCGGACATGGAGAGGAACATGTGCAGGCACATCAACAACACTGAACCTTTGAAGTTCAGCTGCGTGTGGATAATCTTGCCTTTTTTTTCCTTTTTTTTTTTTCTTGGCACAAGTTGTACCTTTGCATGCACAAATCTAGCAAAAAAATTGACTTCTCTCCTGAAGTGGGTGGGAAAAAAACAACAAAAAAATAGACCAAAACATCACAAAACCTAATTCAGCATTCCACAGAGTGCATGTAAACTGCACAGGGTTTCTCGGTTCTAACGTATTATCTACTCAACTCAACTACAACAAGTGAACGTCGAGGGGAAGGAAGGTCAGGGGCATTCCCTTGTTTGTAGCACTGTAAATGAGAACAAACCTGAGGCTCCTGAGAGAGGAGAACCTCGGCCTTGCAGCCAGAGGAATCCTTAGAAAAGAGCGATTACGGTAAAGAGATCTGGAAGCAAAATGTTGCAGAAAGGTGGGAGGAAGATAAAGAGAATGGAGGACAGATATCATACAAAGACAGTGCAAAAGGCCCTGGCATTACAACATGGGACAGAAATGTTGGAGGAGAGAATGAAATAATTAGAAATAAACTAGTGGAGGAAGACTTTCTTTTGTAGACACAGCAGGATGCTTCTATAAATGTATTAAGACTTTTAATAGGATTTAAATCTGAATTTCAATGAGGGATTGCACAGCTCCGGCCACGATAGAGCTGTTGCCTGGCAACTCCTTTTGATATAAAACTACTGTCCTTGGCAATAAGTGTACCGGGTGTGTGCCTGCTCAAGGGGTGCCAGAGATTTTTTTAGGGAGCTCAACAGGAAAAAAAACATTTGGGAAACTAACAAACAGTTGGTTTGGTATTGTCAGGTATGCGTAATGATGAAAAGATGAAGTCGGAGGATTCTTTACTTTTCAGCTACACAGGGTGCAAAAAAAACAACAACCTCCAAGTAAGGAAAAACCCGCTTCACTTTGAAAGACCAGATTCTTCAGGAATTATCAGGCATTCTCAAACGTCACTAAAATTGTAATTATTTTGTGATTCTGTCATTTCAGCTAAAGAAAACACATTTGTCAAGTACTGATAGGAATGTTTTATTTGCCCGTGTCAATTCTGAATATCCTGGCTGACGAAATCTATCAAATATATATCAAAAGACCATTAACAGTCATGAAAAAGTACCTAAAGAGTTGGTGTTTTTTCCTCCTGTACAACCTTTCAAAATGTTCATATAAAGCACTCACTTCATATCATACCTGTCTTTTCTGCGGTCTCCTATTGGCACAGGGCTGACCGAGATCCGAGGTAGCGTGGAAATGGACCCCTGTGATTGGCTGCTGGCAAATGACGAAGTCTCCAGATTGAGTGGCGACTGTGGCGGTGTGATGAGACTGGGACTGCTACACTCCGAGTGTGACAGGGAGCCTTGATATCAGGGAACAGCAGCAAAATGAGACACAGTTCACAAAACTTTGAAACAAGGAAAGGAACACTGATCTTTCAACTCAGTGAGTTCAACAAAGTTAAAAAACAACACAAATAGAGAAAAATATGGATAGACTTTTACAGTTTTTTTTCGTACAAGTGTTGAATTATCGGTGTTTTGATACCCGTTTGGTGAATGAGAAGCGTGTGTTTACCAGTGAGCAGCGTACCTCTGTCGGACCCCAGCATGGAGCGGGGGTATCGGGGAGTGGAGGGGATTTTTATCCTCTCTGTGCGATACTGAACATTATTCGAGGAACCTGGCAGAGGGAGGGGAAGCAGCAATGAATGCTGTGACATAAGACCCTAAAAGAAGAAGGGACGACCTTCTTTGGTGCATGTTGTGGGCGTGGGTGCGTGCGTGTCAGACTGACCGAGCCGTGCGCTGGAGGGCAGTGAGTTTGTACCGTGTGAGGCTCTGCTGCTGCGTGATGACGAGGATTCAGAGTAATCGCTCGTGCGCTTCTGCTGGCTCAGGTCCAGGCTCAGACGACCCTGGTGTTGTGGGCTGCATAGACATTTAAGAAAAAAACAACCTCTTGAAACTGTCATAATTATGCATACAATGCTTCTTATCCAATTACTTAAACATATTTCTGCAGTTCAGAATTAATTAAATTGATGGACTGAGCTAAATCACAACAGCACAATATTAAGTTGAAGCAAGAGTGGGAAATTTAATTTAATTATGCAATTCTGCCTTTAGGGAAACAGGCTAATTTAAAATTATTAGTCATCCTAACTGGCCCCATCAAAACACAAAGCTGCTGAATAAATTGCCTTAGCCTGAAACTTCAGTTTGGAATAAACAGGGGTCAAGGATATGGTACACATGAAAAGGAGATAACCTGGTGTGGGTGTGCTGGTGACATATCTGAGACGCGACAGATGGACAGTTGCTGGTATGAACGCGGTGACTCCGCACAGTGTACACTGGATTCCTCATCACGGCCGTCACAGCAGGGCAGGGAGACAGCCCCCGGTGGGCTGAATCTGGCAAAGTGGAAGTTGCACCATCAAGCAGGGAAGGACGGGAGGCGATCTGCGACTACACCGAGAGTCTGCGAGAACGGTTTTATGTAACTTCAGAGGAACTCACTGGGAGGTAGGTTGCCATTGTAGACTGTGGGCACGAAGCCGACACTGTGTCGATGCGAGCGGCTGGGGGAGGATCGCAGCATGTCCCTGGGCTCCGGTGAATGTTCATCATTAGAGTAGCTCTGTGATGAATGATAGAAACACACTGTTAGGAATACTCCCTGAAGGGTTGCAAAATAACATTATGACTAGGAATTGCCTCCGCTTTGACAGAGGTACAATGTGACACTAAAATGACAACATGAACATCTCACAACTGTTTCCAAAAAACAGTTATTCTCAGTGGGGTCTCCTGTGTCGCGAGGCAGAAGCTGGCTGTGGCTGTGCGAGCCCCAGGCACTGACTCAGCTCTTTGGCTGTGTGGCAGTACCAGTGCCGAGGCATCAATCACTCCGACACACTGGCTAAGAGGCAGGTCCCAGAGGCTTCACTCTGACGGCCTGTAAATTCTATCACAAAATGGCTTCTTTGGCCCTATGGGATGATTTGAAATGTTCCATTAGAATTTTTTCTGAATGCATCAGGATTTTATTATGGGAAAACAACTTAATCAAAGCTAACGCGGAGTTATGGGCGACAGAGGAAAACTACACTTTCAGCGAAACTACACCGAAGACACATTTTACGGTTGTGATGAAAAATATTGATACTCCAGAAAACAAGTGGCAATTTTGAGACCAAAACTTCCACTCCATATATCAGCATGTGAATAATGAATTGTAAAACAGTCAGAGGATATCTGTGATTTAGTCAGGCTCAAAACAAAGAAATGTCTGTGTTTTAGACTCGAACCTTTGATATACTCTGGATGGAACCATCCAGTTTTTAATATTGCAGCAGTTTTTCCAGCTTCAGTTTTAACTTGTGGGCCAGAGGACTGAACAGTGAAGTGTAAATACAGACTCACTTGGAAAGAGGGAAGCGTGATGGTCTGGGGGGTCATCCTACGTCGAAGGGCAGGGGCAGATTTAGGGCGTGGCCGCTTCACTTCAGGCTCCTCCCCTCTGGTGCGACCAATGTCCTCGTCACACGACTTCCTCGAGGTAAGCACCTTGCCGTCCAGGAAATAGTGGTTTCCGTTCCTGTCTCTCTCCCGCTCGCTCCTCTCTCGGCCTTCTCCTGCTGCCATGGTGATGGCGGCCTCTCCCTTGCCGTCAGAGGTGATGGTGCAGTCGGAGGCTGAGCTGCTCTGATGTTTGTGTTTGAATTTAAAGGAGTCACTGCGAGTGGGTGGGGTTGGAGGGGTGGGGGTGGGAGTGGATGAGGAGGAGAGGGACTCTGCCTTTGAAGGCTGTGGGGAGTGTGACACGGCGGCGGCGGCAGCGGCTACTGCTGCAATCTGATTGGCTGCCATATACTCCAACTTAGAAGACGGAGTTTCGGGGCGTTTGAAAGTGTCTGGGTCAAAGATGGATTTCCTCTGCTTAGGTGATTTAAAAATGGAGAGCTGGGTGGCTGCAGTGACTGGACTCGTGTTATCTGGTGCAACCGACATCCCCCCCACCACCATCTTGGGCCACGTGCCTCCACTGTGCTTCTTCTCCAGAGTCGTCTCCATTGTGAGGCAGTCTGGGGCAGAAACCGGGTCAAACGGTAAAGAGGAAGGTGCCTTTGTGTAGGGGCAGCACTCTTGGAAAGCACTGGGCCCGTAGCGGCCAGTGCCCAAGTCCGAGGCCGGCCGCAGGCTCATGGCGTGGAGTGATCCTGTGGAGAAGGGCTTGCCGAGGTCACTGTACACCTCGTCAGCTTCCCCTCGGACCTTCCTCCTGTCCCCGGAGACGCTACTTGTGCTTGCGGTTCCAACGTCGGGACAGAAGATGTCGGTCTGCGTCGAGCTGTTGTGTTTGAGGTTGCGGCTGTTCCGGGAGTGAACCTCGGACAGGTGAATGCGCCCGTTGGACTTCTCAGATGACTCACGCAAGCTTTCAAAGATGTTTTGTCCCGACGTGCTGTGAGGGAAAAACTGCGGAGGGGGACATATGAAGGAATAAGCCACACGTCATTATCTCCAATTTCTTGCATGCACTCACAAGTAAGTTGTACACACCTGGCTGCCATACATGACGCTATGTAGGACAAGCAGGCAAAACAAAAAAAGCCTCTTTAATAGACACTGATACAGCAAGATGTGTATTGGCCTACCTTCATTAGAGAGAGGCTAAGAGAGTCCCTGCAGCTCCTCAATAGAGTTTCACACTCTGTCACAGACTTGTTATCCAGAGCAATTCCATTTATCTGAGGTGCAGAGAGAGACATCAAAAATAAGGACAAGTCCCTAAACAGAGAAGCAAATCGGGTTAGTCTTGGGCTGCATCTTGCTTGGCTGCGTTTGTAGATGAGCATCTCTTTTAAACAGGTGACATATCACTCTGTGAGCAGAGTGCTGGAGATGTGCCTCATGCTGCTGCGGTGGGGAAACCATGAGAAATCTAGGTCAGCATATTCAAGTCTGAAGAACCCGCAGCCACAATCTGCACATTTCCATCACAATAGGATCGACTTGAGAGGAATTTCTTTTAAAACTGCCAAAGATAATAAAGAGCAGAGTGCGTAATATTTTTCTGGCTGATATTGAACATTAAATAGGTTCAGCAAGAGCCACTTATTTTTT
>JAUESE010000018.1:11394862-11407558 GCA_032274725.1 Malacoctenus triangulatus | reverse complement strand
CACAAGGAAGCAAAAAGTCCTTCCTGGTAGTGAAAGTGGCACCTCGGCGCTATCGGAGTCCTAAACAATAGTGTTGGCTTTTACCAGGATTCTCTGCTAAACTGCAGGAAATTGTTTTGGTTTTAAAAGGCCCTTTGATACCAAACCTAATTTCACAAACTCTGGTGTGGTTTAAGTCTTGTATGATGCCGTGACTGGACATTAGGTTCACGAGATTGACTTCAACAGAAGAGGATTAGTCGAAGTCACGGGGTCATCTGTGTTGTTGACACTTCTCCAAAAGAGCAAAATTCTGATGAAAATACATTATCTATCATTACATAGTCATGTTCCAGGATGATTCCTTCAAGAGAACTCCCACAGCAGGAAATCAGAGGATTATGGTCATCTTTGAGTCAACATTTGGACCTCTCTGAGGTTTATGTAACACCGCTGAGTCATTTGGACCTTTGTCAATACAAGGGGAAGGCAAACATGCCAAACTTCTCGGAGGAACGAGAGACACTGAGACCGGGTGTTATTGCCCTGAAGAGTGTGAGTGTTTGTGTGTGCACGCAGTGGTGGTGGTGGTGGTGGGGAAGGGGGTGGAGTAACTTCCTGAACTTTGTAACAAAACAGACAGCGGTGAATTATGCCTGATGACCAGTTTAACCCACACCAGTGTTTCAATGAGAAGGCATGCAGCAGCACAGCTTTAAATGGTGGCACACAATCAGCCAGATAACACGTCCCACCGAGCATCTTGAGTCGATAGCACTTACCAACGCTACTGAGGGAGCTGCTGCTTTCCGAGTCAGACGGCATGGTGGAGAGGACGCTGTATGTGGAACCTGGAAGCAGAGAAAACGGTCACTATCACTGGATGACAAAGTAGCTTCAGTCAGTTCAGCCATTGCAACATAACACATAAGTAATCACAGATTGGAAAGAAAACTTCTTTAACTTCGTAAACTAAAATAACTTATTTTTCTGTTTTTGTTTTGAGCCTCCAAAAGTTTTTTTTCCCTCCACCCGTTGATTGTTTGACACCTGACTGTAATAAATAGCTTCCAGATAATAAAAATGTAAAAAACACTGTTTGTTTTGCTATTTTCATTTCGACATACATTTTGTCTGCTTCAAAACTACTCTATAAAAAAAAAAAAAGAAAAAAAAATGACATTTCCCAAATGCCAAAATGCAACTGACAAATGCAGAGCAGCTCTGACAGGCTGTGCACTCTTCCACCTGACAGGAGAAAAGTTTCCAGAGAGGAAAGAGACAAAACAAGGATTTCTGTTTGTAGGAAGACAAAACTGTCATCTTTTATTATTTCGATTGCTTGAGAAGTAGAAGATTAAATTACATAACAAGTGCTTGCATTAATCTGATCGAAAAGATTCTTTGTTAACCTTCAACACAGTGGATTAATCCCGATTATGCTTTCAAAACAAATAAATCCATTAATATATAAATTGTGAGGTGAAATATTCCAAAGTAAAGGTTCTTTTTTTCCCCAAAAAATAATTAGAAGAAAATCCTCCAAAATAACAGTATAAGATCTTTATTATCTTTTAATGGCATCAAGTACGTTAACACAAGATTCAGGTTTATTGTATCAGTAGCGGCCGTCATTTAAGAAGTGATTTTATATTGATATTTTTGGGATATCTTCACTTATTAACAAGTTCAGCCTGAAAATTTTCCGTGAACTCTTACTTGTTTGGGTAATAATAATAATAATAATTCAGATAGAGAGGAGACCAACCAGACAAAAAAACAGGCGTATTTGCAGCAGCGCAGACTGATGAACTACTCCTCCACACACTTGAGTTAATTGCCCGTACAATGTGGAAAGAAATGAGTACTACACAGCCCGCTCCATATTGGCGACACAGCTGTATAATAAATTTGTTGCAGGGGTTTATACTTGGAATAATAACTTCAACGCTTCTTCTGAGCGGCTCTATATTATCACTCCAGACCGCCGTCGTCATTAAAGCTCCCTTCCCCTCACTGTGCACTCTGCCTGGCTTTGATGTATAGTCTCTGTATGTTTCTGCTACACAGGCAGAATGTCACGGCTGAAATGGGATTTTCTCTTTTTATGTCAAGCGCATAGAGTGAGAGAGGGGGAGAGACAGAGAGAAAATTATTCTCTATCTGAATAGCTGTACACACCGTTAAGCTGGGGGATATTTAACACAGGCTCCTGCAATCCATAGGAGAGGCTATGCAGATCCCATTATACTGCAGACGCTCTGCTCCGAAAGGGCAGCAGAAACATGGCCGGCAACAACAACAGAATCCTTTAAAGAAATCTCTCTGGCAGGCTTCTGGAAGAAGACATCGTCCACAGAACAGTGGATGCGTGTTTGAAACCACGAGAAAAATCTCCCAGCATACACTGATAACAAATATGTAAGACAAAAACGGAAATTAAACTTTGGAGTCTGTAGTGCACAATCGAACAATAGAATCCAACACCAGAAAGATTGGAATCCAATACATTATCATTTTTTTTCTTGGTGACATAAAGAAATGTGAATTTTGGACACAATGAGCAGAAACCTTCAACCAAGTGAGCAACAACAGTTGGCAACTAAGCGCCGATGTGCCGGGTTCAAGAGAGTAAAGGGATTGTTAGCCGACTTTGTGAGCAGTGAGCAATAGATTGACGCCAACTGTTCCAGACCTCCATCTATGTCCTTGCCTCCCCACTGGGTTTAGCTCCAGCCCTCAATGTGTGACAAGGCCAAGCCTAATTAACTATGAGCTCTGTGCAACTGAGCCACTGCATCTTGGGCCCCGCCGACGGAGGGGATGAGAGAGGGGCGAGAGGAGAAATGTGGCGAAAGGCATGGAGAAAAGGAGGACAGATGAAAAGAGATAGCTTAAGTTGTAAAAGGAGATAAGGAGGGAGGAGAGACAAAGAGGAAGAGAAGTGAGGAGAGAGAGAGAGGGAGAGACTGAGGCAGAAAAAAAGGCTTTTAATCTGTTCTGACGCTCAACACTTTTACCCTGCAATGTGCTCCGAGCGCACAGCTTTGATTTCATATTGTTCCATCAGACTCGGGAAGAACCACTGAGGGGCTGCGCGGCATTAATTCTCTACAATCAGCGCAGCTCTGCAGACGGCTGCTGCTCATTTCAATACCGGCATTCAAAAGCAGCGACTGACTTCTTGAACCCAGTATGTGACTGACGAGGTTTCATAGTAAAGAGACGTGAGCTGCGGAGAGGTATTATGCCGGCTCAGCTGTAGGATAAGGCTTTTCAAAATGCCGTACACACGAGGTAGCGCGCTGCACCACAGGATGACTAAAAATGTCGCTTCTTGAGGCAACGCGATGCAAGAGCAGCGAGGGCTTGTACCACATGGGTAAAAAGCCTTTAGCAACCGAGTCCCTGCTTCAACTCCCACACAGGCAGGCCTTTGCTGCATGTCATTCCCCTGTTTATCTCTACTGCGACATCGAAACAGGGACTGGGCAAATGTTATCACTGTGTCAGCGGCCAGAATGTGATCCCCCCTACAGAGTCACTGTGAGAAAAAGGCGCGTCGCAGAAATTACAATACAAGGACATTTCTCTTTTCTTGGTATTGTTATTTTATTTTCCTGTTGTTTATTTGTTGCTTAAGATTTTCAAATTTTTTGTAGTCTATTTTTCTTCATTAAAATCTTATGCATGCTTGAGTCAAGCTAAAATTGCTCTACTAATGCAGTCATTAAATTAGACATGTGGTGTACATGTGGCTCATGTAACCTTTCCCTTTCAATCACCTACAGAACAAACAGATTATTGATTTTTTTAAAATTGCTTTGTGGCCCGTGAAGAATACAAACAGCGATTGTATGTGCTTCGCAGGCTGCCAGTCATCTGTTTGTCTGATCTAAACAAATGCGCTAGAAAATATTCCAACGCAACGCTGTCCCACTGTTAAAGAGCACATCACTGTGCAGCGCAGAGGATCACTCACACAATAAAACAAGGATCGCTCCACATCGTTTCATCCTGTTCTATAATATCTACAACATTGACTTACAAAAAGTACTGTACTGCATATCTTTGCTGTGCTTTGGTGGCGATGTGTTAAGCAGAGCAGCAGCGAGCGCCATCTTTGTGGCATCACAAGAATAACACGGGGACAGTTTTATCCGTTGGTCGCCTGCTCCTTAAAAGCCTGTTAGAAAAAAAACTCCACTCCCATCTGCACAATGGCTAATGGCCAAAGCTTGATACATAGAATAAAGTGAATAAATGCCTGAAAAAAAACATGCTGCAGGCTGTGAGCTGGGCCGTCTGAAGGACTGAAGAAGTTGACACTAACAGCTAAATTTAGAGCAAAGGAACATCTAAAGAACAGCCACAAGTCAAGAGAAAGACTATTCTGCTGATATTTTCTGGTTGTACTTTGGAGCCACATTATCAACTCGTGCAAACACATGCACACAAAAGAAGCAGATCCTTAAGGTTCCCCTCACTGAGTGCACAAACCCATCAACTATAACTCCAGCAAACAAGGCCAAGCTTAAAGAGTCGTCTGCATCTCACTGCCTGATCCCTTTCAAGGAAAACTATCAGCACTAAAATACTCATATTTGGATCGTTGTCACAGGCTGATTATCAACCCCCCTCGAGCACACCAATGAATGCAGCATGGATTGCTTGTCAGATGCTTGCCGGCTATCCAGTGGTCAATGGGTCAATGGCATTAGCCTTTTCCAGCAGGCTTTTAATCATCGATACCAATTAGCACCAGCCACAGTCGGTGAGGTTGGTCATTTGTAAACATGTTCATTCTATCAATAAAGCAGACATCCATTAGGCTCGCACCTCGAGCTGAGGATTGCAAACGTCTCAGCCAAAAAAAGGCACACAAAACAGAAGATTCTCAAGGAACTGAACTTTTCATGTTGAATCCTATCAGACGAATCACGACAGGTTTCATCAGGAGCCATAAAACAGCTCGATTTCAAAGGGGACATCTGCTCCTGATTTGAGTCAGGAGGCATCGTCTGAAACTGAGAGATATTCCAAAGAAAGTCCTGAGGTGATGCAACAATTGCCTGTCGCTGTGATCTAAATAGGTCAGGGGAGTTCTCGGCCTACCTATAGGGGCTCCGCTCCCCCCACTCTGTCTGCTCCCTTTTACAATCAAGTGACGTGCTCGGCTAACGTTCACTTCAGACATCCAGATTAAGTTCTCCAGTGCATAAAGCAAAATGACACGCGTTGCCATGGTGAACGTGGATGAGAGGAATAGTAAATTTCGTCCGCGTGCTTGAAAAAGAGGAGCATAGGAGTTGGGGGCTGGCGGAGGAGAGTCTTATCAAAGAAAGATGTAAAGTCTGGTTTTTACCGTTGAGTGAGCCTAAATTATTCATCAATTACAGAACTGTCCTAATCTAACGGTGAGAGTCTCCCCGAAAATTAAATGCATACGATTATTACTGCGACTGGCTCTTTGCAGCTGCTTCTACCTATCATTATGAGAACATAATGACGAGCCAAGAAACCACAGATTTGAAGCAGATAAGGCCTCTGATGTTTTTCCCGACAGCATTTTTGGTGAAGAAGCAGCTTTTGCGTTCCAAAAATAATCGTGTGCCATCCTTTATTAGCCATTGCATCCTTCCTCACTGCCAAAGAACAACAATCACAGCCTAAAAGTCCCTAACACCAAGAGACTTGCATTGTCTAAACAGCCTTTGTGTTCCGTCCCATTTTGTGTCCTCAGCCATTTAGGAACAGGGGCGCAAATAATAGCAACACTAATAATATGGTTGTAAACTGCCCACTCGTTTTACAGTGCGCTCAAGTGAGGCTGAAGGATGTGTCAGCATCATGCCAGAGAGCAGAAACAATGCGTTACCCTGGCATGCCAGACCTCTTAATCCTGCCTGTGGCTCTGCACACGGAACGGACGATGCCCTTTAAATTAGTGATCTACAGATCCCACCTACGCTGCTGCCATGCGTGAGGTTCATTTCTAGAGGTTCTGGAGCAGCTGACAGTGACAAAGTCAGTGAAAGCCCCTTATTGAAGAGGAAGACATTTCTCTTGTCGTGTCTTTTCAGTGACGCTTACTGACTCATCAAACTTGCTCAGTCTACTGATGGATGATGATGGCTATAAACATACTGAAATAGATATTCATGAAGCCATCACTGCAGAGCACAGGTCGCTTTAAGAGACAGACAGGTAACAGTTGGACCCTGTGTCCTGCTTTTATCATCAAAGTCTGAAAACGATGTTGATGAATTTTTATAGAAGACAGATAACTCTCCAGTTGTAAGGTGTTGTGGTGCGTCGCACTGCCGTTTCATCGTTTAAAGATCCCATGGTTGATTCTCAGCTTTGCTGTGTCTTTCTGTGGGGAGTTTATGTGTTATAAAATAGTGCCCGAGTTCTAACTGGGTACTCTGGTTTGCTCTCACAGTCCAAAGGCTCGACTGCCCATATCTCTCGGCCTGTACTTGCCGTGCAGTGGGGCTAACTTCTGGGAAGGCAGTGACACTACAGGCCCACAGTCTGGGCACAAAGCCAGTGAAGCCTTACTGCTGGATTGATCATCTGATTTAAGGAGTCTCCACTAAGCATAAACATGAAGCCATCTAACATGATGACTCCATGAGCCAGGATTACTCCACCGCACGCACATCGCCTGACTCACAGCTCTGTGTTCCTCTCGGTTTGGTCAAACCCACCCACCTTTTTCACTCAAAGGCCCCGGATCTGCCCTGAGGCATGTCTCAGAATAAGATCCGTTTACTGAATTCCAAGACCATCGTGCACAGTAATTTTGGATTCGTACAAACAATTGGGGAACATTAAGTGAAATGAAAAAAACAGGAGTGTAAATAGAAAGTGTCCAGCCCAGTCAACCGATCAGAGCTGCTGAGAAGCATCACAAAAAACAAAGAAAAAGCCTCTCAGTGCTCTCCAGCACAGTCTATTATCAGTGAGCCATAATGGGGCTTCTCTCTGCAAAGAGCCCTTGCTTAGCATAATTCAGACATAATTTCTTTGGAACAGCTTGCCTGTGCCACGGGTTGGGTCAGAAACAAAAAAAAGGTGAACGATGGCTGCAACATGTCCTCCAAATGCTGTGCTGCACACTGCAGCTTGTAAAAATACGAGACAAAACATCGTCAACATGTATTTTGGTGCGAGCGGAGACTCACTGCTGTAATTTCAACAATCTTTGTGACATTCCTTTCACATTTAATCACAAAGAAGCCCATGTTGATTCAGATAACATTTTATCCTGTGCTGAGATAATTCAGTGATTAAACTGCAGTATTATTTTTGCAAAGGTCACCAAGAAAAAGGAATCTAGCATAGAATTAAAAGTGCACACAGCTATTAAACAGGCTTAACACTGCAGATGTGGCAGGGCCGCCTTTTATTAAAGAAGCAAAAAACAGCGTTGCACTGCAGCCAACTGTGCAAAGAATGTGATGTTAAATCTTGGTGGCACATGTAAATGGTTGTAGCCCTTTAAATTTAAGTTCATATTTTCAATGTCGTCAGTTCCCATCATAAAGGCCCTCTTGGCATAAATGTTTGCTCAAATACGCCTGACGTGCATCGGCCTGACACATCAAAACAACCTTGCAGACAGAATCCAATCATTAAAAATTCTATTTCAGAGGGGATTTAGCTGCATGTCCCAGAAGTTAAAACATCTCCATTAATTATACTTCACTTTCTTCTCCTAAAAAAATCAGCTAACTGACTTTTGTCGAGTGTGACATCCAAAGCTTTCTAATATGCTGAAGAGGCTTAACGTCCAATAGTAATCATCTCTATTTGTAAAGATTAAAAATCACATTTGGCCTGAGGTCACAAGTCCAACACTGAAGGACAAACGGGAGCATGCAGGTGCAGGCAAAACAAATGGAAAAAAAAAGGATGAAAATGTGAAGACGAGTTGATGAAAAAACCATTAATGCGAAGATAACAAACATCTTAGAGAAAAAAAACAGAGCGAGCTTTGTTAAGGAAGAGATGGCGAGCAGAGGAGAGAGACTGTTCAGTTCCATGACTTCATCGCGCTGGTAAACATTTAGATTCTGGCATTTCCTCTACCTTGTGGGGTAATTAGGGAGTGGGGAAACATGTGTAAAATGGTAATGAAGTCCTGTTCCATAGTGCAGCCTCCTGGCTGTAGGGCTCACACTCAGAGCTTGGGTAAACCTGCCATCACATATTAATGCTTGTGAGAGTGGGAAAAATACACATTTAACACTACCAAGAGTATTTGTGAAAGAACAAAAGAGAAAAAAAAACAGCAGGAATGGAAAAAAGTGAAGCTCACTTCTTGTCATTGGACATCTGACACCCTGATGGAATCGATTTATTTAAAAATCCTTTAATCCCTTCCACACACGACTGCATAGTATACAGAGGATCTCTATCAACATACACTAAAGCAGTGACACCTACTGAAGGCAGATGGCTTCCGCTGCAGGAAGGGAGGAAAGTGAGACTGAGGTGCAAAGGAGGGTGAGGAGGAGGAGGAAGAGGAGGAGGAAGAGGAGCAGGGGTGACAAGGTGAATGACAGTGTGCGTCACCGAGCGACAAACCCTGACAAAGAGTGATGAAGAAAGTGAGGCCAAGTCCACCCCATGGTAGATATTTAAGAGCTGCAGTCGTGAGAAGAGCATCGGGGCCATAACTCATTGTGACTGTCCACTGTGGTTTATGGAGTGGGACAGAAAGCCGTTGACAGAGAGGAGAGCAACCCTCCAATAACACAAAAACACTGGCCTATGTCCTCCACTGCTGTACACAGAGCAAGCTGCTGACTGGGCACTTTGGGCCTGATCAACTTCTCAACAAAAGGCCTGTTGTCTCCCCCTCTCTTGCTCCCTCTTTCTATCACCCTCCTCTGTCTCTCTCTCAGCCCTGTCCCTCTGTTGAAGTCTGCGGAGAAAAGAAACCACTCAGCAGGGGTAAAAAGACAGATAATGAGTCACGGAAAAAGAAAGAAAGTTAAAAGAAATAGGTGGTGAGTCAGAGGGGGAAAGGGACAATAAAGCAGGGGAACAAGGACCTAAGACAAGAAGAAAAAGAAGGCAAACAGACAGCAAAAGAAGAAGAGGACTGTGGACGTTGCATCCTGTCAGGGAGAATTGTGTTGCCCTCCTCTCGGAGTACGTTTAAATCACTGTCACGAGCCCTTGAATCTGAAAAAAAGCCAGTGGGGGATGTGAAGGTACATCCCTTCTTCTACTTCACTACTCCTGCGTTACAACAACATCTATACAGTGCATGGAGGGATCACAAGTCAGGACTTGAAAGCATCTTGATTGTCATTTCCAAAGCTTTTGAAATCTGATTTCAATGGTCACAAGATGAAATTCACTCTCCCTCCTTCTGCTACATGACAGAACCAAAGCTCGGGTGACACTCCAATATCCCAGTGAATATCTGCTTTGCAGTTTAACCACAGTTAGAAATTTTATTCGAGAGGATTGTGCCAAACTCCCCTGGTCTCCAGATGCACAAACAGGCTGAATAATGAATGATTCGTTTGTATGCTCCCCACAGTTTTGTGGTGGGCGACTAATTTACAGTACCGGAGTGCTAAACAACTGAACACTGCATCGGTGTGCCTTTGCTCTGGAGTTAGGATGGTTCTCCGGATGATTTCATACGTGTGCGTGTACAGAGCCTCAGCTGGCATTGGAGGCACATCTGAGAACAAGAGCAGGCAGGCAGCATGGGAGGAGGACAAGTTGAAAGCAGGTTGCTATCAGCAAGGCTCATCACACTCATGTTCTCTTTCTCCGCACACCCAGCGTCGTTTGCAGCCACACCGCGGCTCAGAGGATTTCATCCTTATGGGCTGTTTCCACCAGCTTCTTCCCCTCAAGGTAGTCCAACAGCAAATGTCTTCAGTCTCTCGCAAGCACGGCTAAAACCACAAATGCTTTATTAAGGATGATTAAAAAAAAGAAGAAAAACACTTGAGTTGTGACAGGAGGGAGCCAGATGCATGTCAGCTAATACAGAGGACTGCAGGGGCATGATAAAGCGTGTCTCGCAGGGAGCATTTACACCGGAGAGAGAGGAGAGCAGGCCTAATCCACTGTTTAATAACCACAGGCTGACAAGGCAGTCTCACTACTCCAGCTCACTCTCCCCTGAAACACGGCAGGTCGGCTTGGAGGCCCAATGCTTAAGTCTATAAAGGTGTGTGAAGAAAAGCCCAAATCCAGGGTGCCAAGTGCAGCCCAAGTCAAGGGACAATCAGAGGGGACGATTTTTCTTGCGGCAACTCGCAGGTAAGCAGGACGTTTCGGGGCAAGTGTTACTCTGCTGCAGCAACACTCAATCCAGGGAGGTAATAAAGCTTGAAGAAGCATCAGTGTCAGTCAGCACAGCAACAACACACCAACTCAGCATTACCTGCTACTTGCTGGTAACACTGAGGCATGCTATAACTTGGCAGCTGCGAACAAGGGACCCGGACACAAAGCTACGACTCTGTGAAACAGAGCAGCATGCTGGTATTGAAAAGGCTAATATGTTTGAAAGAAATGATCATTGCTCTGCGTCTCCTCCCCACTTTTAGATCTCGAGGCTTATCCTGCATTCAGGCCCTCCGGGCATGACGCTGGTTGTGAGTAAGCCGCTGGCTTCAGTCATTTCAGACAAAGCAAAACAGGCAAAACTAGACAAGGCTTTTACACTTGGTTGCCCTTTGTCTCTGCAGAACACCAACCAAAACCAGTGAAGTGAGAGCCTTTCATCGTGAGTGTGAGCAAATGCAAATGACTACAATGAATAAACGATCAGTCAGAATGTAATATTCATGCAATGCTGGAGAAAATCTGGTCACAAACTTCAGGATTCCGGCGCGTTCTCACTGAGAAGGTGAAGAGAAGAGCCCTGATCTGAGCTGTGCAATGGAAGACCGTGTGCACACACACCCATGTGCAGGTCGATATGGACCAGCATGTCAGCTGGTACACCCGTTGTCATGGAAACAACTCAGGCTACCTAATGTACCATGACCACATCATGCCACTCATAGGAAATGAGACTTGATAGTAGCAAACATCAGTGGTCAATCTTTGAAATATGCAAAATGCTGAAGATTATTTCTTTATGGAAACATCTTTGGGCGAGCCAGAGAGCTGAAACCACTGACGTGGGATCGGTGCATCAGCAACGACTGGAGGAGCGCAGCGTGGCTGCGAGTAAAAACAAAATAGTCGCTGCTCGGACTGATCACAAGTTGGGCAAAAAATCCTCCCATCATGGTGTGTTTACTTTGAAAACTAAAGCCGCTGTAAAATACTTTTGCACATTCGACACAGCAGACAGTTGCACCCACTGGATTGTGCTCGCAAATGTCACAGCGTGTTTAAACGGATCCTGCTGCAAGCCCCTGCAACCTCCACATGCCCTTTAATGTTTATTTCCTACAATTTTGGGCAGCGGGTGAAACAAGCTCCGGGCCCCACTGTTGTGGAGCCCTCCACATGCCTCTCCTTGCGCCAGACCACCCAGATTGCACTCACGGAAAGGTCTATGCAGTGGTCGTTGCGCTATTTGATGCAACGGGAACCTGGTTGGGGAGCACCACGGGGGAGGGGGGGGGGGGCTCGGCTCTTACCGGTGGAGTGGTCCACAGGTCCCCCGCCGTTGTTCCGGAACAGGGCAGCGTACAGGTCAGGGTATGCCTTCTCCAGGGCCACACACAGGTCGAGGAAATGGTCGCTCTCCTTGTTCATCAGCATCTTCAGGAGGTGGTCGACTTTTTCGGCGCTGGACGAGCAGTTCTGGTCCAGCTCGAACCTGTCGAGTTGACTCAGCGTACCAGAGACGATCAGCAGCTCGATCACTCGGTCCGCATCCGTGATGGACTCCAACAAGTTCTGGTGGCACTGGTCGAGCAACTCTTTGTGCTTTGGCTCCATTGCTGCCCGCTGTAATTCCGTAGCTTCCCAGCTAACCGAGACGGCCAAGTGGATGTAATATCCTCTACGATCAAAAGTACCGAGCTAATATTGAACTCAACTTATCGCGGCTTGCAGAAGTTCGCCGGAGCCACCACGGCATGAGGCTGCACGGGAGATCAATTTTTATAGCATATTGAAAAAGGCACAAGGAGCCATATTTGTTGCCCAAGGCTGTTGACTGCACTAAACAGCGATACATTTTCCCATCTTACTAACGTGTAGCAGCTATGGTCGTTTTTCCGCTTCCCTTCAGGAGTACGCCCCGGCCGAACACATTTTCCTCTTCTTATGTATCATTTCATGCGCCCTTTGCCGACTCGACCGCTGGGAAAACTCACGTAACTCCGCCGCTGAGCCTCAGTTACACTGTATCCTCCGCCATGTCTGAGCAACTCAGCAGCTGCTGCCCGCTGTCAATCAACGGTCCGTACAATGACCATATAAGGTGAAATAGGGCGGGGCGCAGCCAAAACACACCCATTTCTTCAATGGGCGTACACATCAGGCTGTAGTACGTCGATAATCCCAGGTGGGAAAAAAAGAGAATGGAGAGGGAAGCCATGAAAATATAAAGGCAACAAAACGGAAAAAAAATGAGTCGTGATGGTGAGTAAATGTTTAGCAGCCAGTGCGGAGTAACACATTCAAAACCAACATTTTGTCACAGCAGCTTGGAAATCCTAAACCTTTATTAATCTACTGGACACATCACTTGCATCTGAAAACAGGGTCATG
>JAUESE010000018.1:11348257-11361106 GCA_032274725.1 Malacoctenus triangulatus | reverse complement strand
TTTTAACCCCCCCCCCCCACCTCTCTCTCTCTCTCTCTCTCTCGCCCCCTCTCTCTCTGTCACTGAAATGTACGACCTAATTGAAAGCAGAGCAGCAATTTTACGACGGCTCTCAGTGTTTCTCGTGTTCTGCCCCTATGGAGGCCATCTGCTTTGGATTTAGATTTCCTCCTCCTTCTCCCCTTCCTTTCCTCCACCCTCTTGAGATGGGCCGATTGTTGGAGGGTCTCTCCACAGTTGCCCGAGTCGGCCGGGTTTGTGGTATTTGTCCACTTTCCTTTTTCCCAGTGTGTGTGAGTGTTTGTGTGTGATGCGGGAGCCCCCTTCTCGACCGGCAGGTTTTCAGACCCCTGTTGCCAAAGAGTCCTCAAGAAGCAGGAGGCTCTTTTATAGTCAACACTGATGTTTTTCTCCCTCCGTCCTAATAAGTTTCAGCTTCTATCTTGTTCTCTTGCATCACGTCTTGGTCTCAGTGTTTCCCCGTCTCTTGTACAGCTCTGCTTGTCCTTTAAAGCAGCCTGTGAGCTCATTAATCCAGCGTTATGAGCCAGAATAAATGATGTGTCTTCTTTGTGGCAGGGTGAAACACTGAGTGGGAGTAGAACAGGAAACTGTGCGTGGAGACTTTCCAGTTGGTCTCAAGAGTGTATAAAAACTTGTATTCGTCGAGAGTGTCTCTCTGTGTTGTGTTTGTGTCTGGGTTTTGAAGGGGACAAAAGGGGAGAGGGATGTCAGTGTTTGCTTGTGTCTGTGTGTGGCCATGTTTTGGGCCGACACTGCGTTCGTGAATGTGCGCATCACATGTGTGTGTTTATGCTTCATTTACCAGTTCACTGACCCGTAATGTGCGTGTGCGTGATATGATGGCTCCCTGCTGTGATCTGGACCACAGCAGGAAGTGGTAAACTGGCTGTGGTTATTGAGCGACACCGTCTTCAGCTGAGGACACTGTCCTCTCCACTCAGAATGACCCTTATCTCAACACGCCGGGCTCTAGCCTTGGGGACTTAAACAAATATTGTGAAAAGCGGCACTGTCAAAGTAATATGACAAACACCACTCTCTGCCTTGTGACACACGCTGCTGATTTACCATTTCAGGGCTTCGCTTCCACTTGGAGGACACCTAAAATGCCCTAAATTGCTCAGATATGTCCACTTAGCTTTTACCTTGGCACCAGCCCGAGCTGGCTTTATTTGTAGAGAGCAAAGGAAAACAAAGCGCATCCTCCCGTGCAGGCTCATCTCCAGAGCGTTTCGTGGGATGATGACGCACTTCCATTAACTTAGTCATTATCCCGTGTGTGTTGTGAACAGTTTGTCAGTGTGGCTTCAAAAAGGTTATTTTCCTGGAAATCAAGCCCTAATAAAACATTTACTCAGCCAGTGCAGTGTTTACAGCGCGGGGTTTTTATCTGTAATCTGCTGGACCAGTGTAAACGGAAGGACAGGCCATGTATGTGTGCATGTGGAGAAACCCAAAGCTTCTTTCATTATTCTGCGGCCTCACTGTTGTTTTTCCCAGCCTGCTTCTGCTGGCAGCAGTGGCACAACAGCCCAGATGTTATTGTGACATCGTTTCCCACGTGTTTGGGGTGTCCATCGGAATGTGCGTTACCAGCTGTGCCTGTAAAGTTCATGACTTCAGTACCTAAACTCGCCCTTCATCCCAGACCTCCATGAGAGGCGGCGCGTTGAAACGGCTCAATGACTCAACTGGCCACAGTGAGCGAGCGCAGGGCTGAGATTTATGCCTCCAAAATGTCCAAATGAGTATCAGAGTACTCCCCACTTGTGTAAAACTAATCATCACATGAAAAGTAAAGGCATTTGTTTTTGGTACATTATTTTGTTGCTCTAACGCTTCTTGGCAATAAAGCTTATACCACTGGAAAACATGTTTATTTCCCTTTTAAATGCTGCCAGATTGGGATGGAACATGAAATTGTGGGTTTCACCCATGACAAAGTTGCCAGATCTTCTCTGCCAATGCCGAACAGCTTATGTTGCTGTTACTATTGACCCTTAGTTTATATGCAATGTTTACTTTTCCAAGGATCATACAACACATTAAATGTTTCCCTTCATCTTTTCACATGGGTCTTCTATTTAATTTATCAAAATATTCCAAATTAAATACCTATAAAAAATACTTGCCTTTCAACAAAGGAATCAAATAAAAAAACTAGTTTGTAATAATTTTAACCATTTTATGCTTATTTTAATTACCAGTTTAATCTTAAAAATATGTTTCTGTTGGATATATTTCTTACAAGCCTAATCAGTGGAGTTCAAACTCATGTGAAAGTGCTCAGCTGCAGTTGGTTCGTGATGTGCAGTCAGAGTCTGAGGTCGGAGCCCAAAAGCAGCGTGAAGCCAGAGAGGAGCGGTCAGGAGGACGACGAGTGCTGCAGCGTCGAGGGGAGATTTTTCCTACATTCGAACAAACAGCTGCACGAGAAGGTTTCCCAAAGAACAACAAGGGTTCAGGTTACTTTTACACCTGTCTTTCTGTTCCGAGTTATTCTCTCAAGATCTAAACGGTCAGATTTATTGAACTGGATCTGTTTTGTGGTTCATGAAGTGCTGTGTTCTGGTCTTGTCGAGCCTGAGAGTCAGTCTGTTGGATCATTTAGCAACAGAATCATTTACAGGAGAGCATCCAACCAAAATGTTGCTCTGGTATTGTCTGCAAGATTGCCCATTGATTGCATCAAAGCTGCGCTGTCAGTATGTATAGGCCGGTGTGGTGCAGGCCGCCAGCAGAAGTCAGATTTTCCAGCCTGCCTGCTGTCACAGTGGGAGATGCAAAGCTGACAGTGGGGTTGAGGTCATGCTGTTGAGGGGCAGAGCTGAAGCACAGCCGCTCGTACTTAGTGTTGGCTCGCTGGTGCTGATGCAAAGTGCTGACGTCTGTTTGGAAAGGGCCAGATGCTCCTGATTAAAGTTTTTATTACTCATACACGGGCTGGGACAAAATAAGGAGAAGACCATGAATACAGATTATTCTACGCTTCTCACTTGCTTTGCCCCCGTGCCCTCCTACATCCATCCCCAAATCTGCAACCAATGTTAAAGTGATTATGAAAACAATCTGCAGTTTTGCAGGGGAGTCGGGAGTGGACTGGACAGGTCTGATTTCACTTTGAAGGCTGAGCGTTTCCTAACGTGCTGGAAAGCAGCCATCAGCGGCATGCTGTGCATTAAGATTACTTCTTGCTGTCAAGGCAGATTTTCCTCTCTGCGGGAGAACATTTCGAACGTTTGAGATAAAATAACAAATGTCCTTGCTTTTGTAATCCACAATATTTCTGTTGCAAAGGAAGGATTTTGTTTACCAAACTCTCCACTCAGCCTGATAAAGACAGTTTTGAGATAAATGAGAGGTCTGGCAGGATTTGTAGCTTTGCTTTTCTGTGGAAAGAGCTTCAAATTGATAATGACAAGCTCTGACAAACTTACTAATCAGTGTACTTTGGGTTTTTTTTGGCAGGGTGAAGGACAGTTTGTTTGATGACATCAGTGGTGCGTTTGTTTGTGACATGCTTTCAGGGGGAAAAATTTGTCTTTTGCCACAATTCTGTTATAGTGGCCTAAATAAAGTGGCCAGCATGAAGTCATGGGGCGGCTCCTCCCTTAAATATTGCCCTCAAGCTAGTGCTTTTTCATGGCTGGCTGACTGTTTGTAATCATCTCCCTCACGAGAATCAGAGGAGTAATTTAACACAGCTGTAATAGAAGCAAATGTCAATTACAAACTGAACACTGTGCCAAAGGTTTGTGTAGGAGTGTTCTGTATGATGAAGCGGGATATATTAGCAAGACAAGGATGAACACTCCCTGCTGTCACCTCCCTGTTCTTCACTGCTCAGCTGACTGCTCCAACCCCGTTTAAAATGTCTTTCTGCTTTACAAAAAAAACAACAAGATCTGGTAAATGGCTGCATGGGAAAAAAGACACAAGAGGACATCTTGCCTCTAGCCTCCAATGGGCTGAACTACAAGTACGAAATATTGTGAAAAGCTACAAAACTAAAAGCAGGAGATGGGTGCATTTAAATGAGAATTGTTGTTTGAGTCAATCAAGAATATAAAATTTATTGAAAAAAGTGAGCTCCAAAATTGCAACACGTTACTTCAAAATAGCAGGTGCGAATAAGTGATTAAAAAGCCAGATTCTAAAAAAGCAGAAACAATAATAAAAATTTTTTTTTGCAAGAAATAAGGTGCTTTTGTTGTTATTGGAGTTCTCACTCCAGGTATTCCTTCTGTGAGGAAATACCTGAATGTAAGTTATGCAATATGAAAGGCACTGTGCAGTTCTCGAATATACATTCACAGGCTCCTGGTTATCAAGTCTTCAAGGTAAAACTTTAGTCACATTTCTTCAGTCACTCAGTGTCTCAGGCTCCATCTATAGAGTTAAAAGCTTCTCGTCCAAGTCCGTCTGTTGCAGTCATGCAAGAAACTATCTGCGTTCATGTTTTTAGGTACTATTTATCTGGGCAGGGTGCATATGTGAATGACTTTCCCACATGTGGTTGATGCGTTTTACTCAGCTCATGTTGTTCTCTGCAGGCCAGACCCAAAGGTGAGGGACTGACTCCGTACCAGGGCAAAAAGAGATGCTTTGGCGAGTACAAGTGCCCCAAATGTAAGAGGAAGTGGATGAGCGGCAACTCCTGGGCCAACATGGGACAAGAATGTATCAAATGTCACATCAACGTCTATCCACACAAACAGGTAAGTCATGCGCACACTGCCACCTTCACTCCTGGAGATTTTGCAACAAATCCAAAAAACCAAACAAACCTAAAACCAAAAATGTTTGCACACAGCTCAAGTTGTTGAGCTGGACTTGCTCAATTCAAGTTAACAGGCCACAGACTAGGATTTGCATATTGCTTCAAGAGCACTGAAAACAGCCCATCTAAAAATAGCAATAAATAAGAGTCGTGATTCATTAACTGCTTTGGTTAGAAACCAACACTGAATAAACTAATTACATTTCCTGACTGATAAAAAAGTTTGGCATCATTTACTGAATGTTACTAAATAAACACTTAAAAAACCACTTTTATATTAATGACTCAAACGATCAGAGGCAATTGAAGTACACAGTTGGAAAGGATTTTCTCACATTTAATCAGAAAAGTAGCATCATGTCATCCGAGATTCAGAGTTTCCTGAGCAACTCAGCGAGGGTCACACACTGTCCGTTAGGCTTGACCTCAAAAATGCTCCTCACAGCCTGTTGACTGCAGAGATGGAGAAAGAATCCACTCTCAGCTTGAGATATATTTATCCTCAACACTTCATCTTTTAATATTTATGCTTTTCCACATTCTTCCAATTCCACTTCCTGAAATAAAATTAGGATTACCGCTTGAGGCCCCCCACTCGTTCCCCGAATACCTCAGCTGACGGCGCCGCGCTCTGCTAACACTTACATGAATTGAAGCAGGAACGCGACACTGCTCAGGAAACTCATCTTAAATGTTTGGGCAAGCAGTCAAAGCACAACAGGTCAATGGAAAGTGAAGGAAACGTCTCTGTTCCTCCATACGCATCTTCATCAGTGCGAATTCCGAACAAGAACATTAACTAAACTGTCGGATGCAGATAAAAGGCTGCTCTTACTCCACCATGAAACAGTATAATATTACTCGGTCAACCCCATCTTGTGCCACTGAGTTCACTCTTTTCTCTGCCTCTGTGTCTTGTGGCAAAGCTGCACACAGGCAAGCAAATTCCCTGCATTTACAATGGCACCCACTTAACATATTTCCCAACAGTCAGCGTTTGAAATGGACCACTAACCTCTGCGTCCTCGGGTGTCAAAGACTTCAGCATAGCTCCCCCGCTGGCTGTGGATTCTCCTAAATGAAACGAATATGCATGCGTCAATGTCATCCACATGTGTTTTTCTTTGATGAAAATATTCCTCACACTCCCACAAATTTAATCAAATGTGCTTAAAAAAATCTTCCTTTATGTTTCTCAATTATAAGTTCATCTTCCTCACGTCCCCAAGCTAAGATTCTTCTCTGGAGTTTTCGATCAGTGAACTTTGTTCTTTATGTCCCTCATTTAAACAGAACCGTGTCGCTGCAATTCAAACTGAAGCTGAGATTTTCCCCAAAAAAATTCAAACAAACCTTTTCAAACTTGCTGTGTCCAGGTTTGACATCAAACAAGTGAATCATTTTGCTTGTACGTAGAAAATGTGCGGTTTACTTACTGTGGTGCAACTCTGGCGAGTGGAGTTTTGGCAGATGCAGCAGGAGTTCAGGAGGAGTCCAACATGAATCACTGATAGCACAGGTGACTCCTAACATCATGACAACCCTGCTGGCAGCACGCAGGTGATGGTCATGAAGGTAATTAGCAGCCTTGGAAGTTAAGGAGCTGCCCAATAACAACAAACCCAGTGCAACTTCTGCATGAATGGTTTTTAGGCTGAGTAATTTTACGTACAAAACCAGAAACCCTTCTCAAATTTTACTCAATTGAACAGCTGTTAACATTGCAAAAATCTAAATCTTACTGAGTATATTTGCCTTAATTCAAGCCAAACTATCTGATCATATTGAAAATGAGAGGCATCTCAAGGCAAATTGCTTATTTCAAGTCAAAAATCTTGAAGTGTTATTTTTTACTCTTTCAGTGAAATTGAAGTTGACCGTAGAATAATAAGAATCTCCTTCGTAAGACCTTTTTCCCCACTGTGTTTAGGTGTGATTAAAAGACTCTACAATCACAGTGTCCCCAAAACCTATTACATAAAACTGACAGCCTGCAGTTAAACAAATCTAAATTTCTTCCATTTGATTCCTGCGTCTGTGCCAAGCGCACATATCCAGCGGAGCTGTGCATTATTGATCGCAGTCGGAGAGTTGTTTTCCCTCTTTTCACATCCTCCGAATGAAGAAAAAGGCTCCGGCTGCACCTACAGAACACAACTCCCTCGAGCTGCTTGAGTTTCTCGCTCAAGGACGATTCAGCGGGGAAGACGCCTGCAGCACAGGGCCCTAAACTCAGTTCCCTTCCAGCTGCTGAGGGGACCTCATAAAACACACATCAGCATTTCCAGCTTTCCTCAAGGACCTCATGCGTTTGACACAGCAACAGTAAAGCTTCGATCGTTACTGGCAGGCTCATTAGTGGACGACTGAAATATCTCCTTGCAGTGACCCGTGGTGGCCAGCTTTGCCTCGGTTTGACTCCTTGAAATAAATAATGGTTTTTGTAAAAAAGCCTAACGAGAAAAAAAACAAACAAAATAAGAGAAGTAAAATTTTCCAGCTGGGCTAATAAAATAACCCCCGAACGTGCTGGCCCAGAAAGATTCCGAGAGCCAATCCTGATATTTCCATACAGGTCATCCTGAATAAAATGTGTATTGAATTTTATTTCTATTTATCACCAGGCTCTTAAAGTGCGCTTCAACTTTCCACCACACGTGGTGCAGTGCCATATCTCTGCAACTGATCGTGCTTCGAGCACGTCTGGTCTGTGAGGATTATGGGAGTTGCGTTGGAGGCCAAAGTTTGTTTTGCTGCCAAACAAACTGCTTGCAAAACCTCAAAGGTTTTTGTTGTGTGTTTGCTGCTTTCTGCTGTTTGCTACGTGACCCAACACTGCTTCTCTGTTTGGATCCTCAGCGGCCTCTGGAGAAGCCGGACGGCCTGGATGTGTCCGACCAGAGCAAGGAGCACCCACAGCACCTGTGTGAGAAATGTAAAGTCCTTGGCTACTACTGCCGCCGCGTGCAATAATCCCCCTTCACTCAGAGGCAACGAAGAGCCGTTTCGTCCCGAATCCTGTTGCTTAACAAGGCTTTCTCCCTGCCCGGTTCACATCCAGGTTTCCCTCAACCTCTCCCTGCACAGCACGTCCTTTCCTCCTCCCCCCTCCGATACACCCTCTCGCTGTGATCCTCCCTTTTTGTTCTGATGCCTTCCTGCTCCCACCACAGCAATCAAGCCTGGTCCCCCTGCTCAGACGCAGATGTTAGTCATTGTTTTTGTATCTCAGTGACGGTATTGAAGATCACATCCAGGAAGGAGAGGAACACATTAACGTAGGAGCATTCAATTTTTTTTTCCTTCTTTTCTTCAAGTGCTCTTCAACGATAGCAAAAAAAAAAAAAAGTACCAAAATCAGTGACTATTTTAATGCCTCGTGTATCCGCAGCCACACAACCCAATTACTCCAACTCAGCGTTTCACAAATTTTTCTAAAGATGAATTGGCAGCAGGCATGTGCTTGGTTGGTGCCGCTGCCAATATTGGTCCCGATAGGTTACCTCACCTTGGGGTTTGTCGGCTTTGTGTTTACAGAGATCTGTTTTCCATTTCCCTGCCAAGTGAAGTGTGTAGCGATGTGACGAAACGGGGCCTCTCACGACGGCTCGATGTACGCGAGGCCTTCGATTTCTCGCCGTGTTAAGGGTCAATAGCACATCTTATTATAACTGTGAATTAACTGAGGGATAACGTGCCATACATCCCGAGCTTACATTTGGCCTATTTATTTTCTTGTCGTCTAGTGTGCAATCTGAATTTTAACTGGGACATAAAGAAGTATTTTTTTGTGTGTGTGTGTGTTTGTATATCACATTATTGTGTAACTGCTTCCACGTGTCTTTAGAAACTACTGTAGGTTCAGCTGCGTAGAGTCGCTCCTCAGCTAGATTTAGTGCATCGCTCGCAGATAAGGTTTCATTCACCCTCCCTGGAGTATTTCTGTTACCACATAAATTCTGGAGTTATCTGCCGTGTTAGAACCATATAGATGCTGTATAGAACCACCGCGTTTACTCCAATTCCTAATTGAAAACAAGGGGTCTGTGCAGGAGAGGCTGCAGGAAAACAAAAGCAGCAGTGATGTTGTGAGTCCACATATTTTCCCCTTGGTGTGTTTAATGAACATCTTGGCACAGTTTGATCGGGATTATTAAAAGTGATTTTGGAGGTTAAACTACTCGCGTAAAAGCCTGATTAGATTTTAACCACCGAGGGGTGAAACACAAAGGGGGAGATGTTTGTTTGAAGAGATTTGAGTTCACGTTCTCGTGCCAAACTTTGCCTGGCAGCCCTGGAATAGCCGGCGAAGCGAAATGGAAACTTTTCCAAAGGGCTCGCGCCCTTCAGATACAATTAGAACCAATGGCTAATTTGCTGCGTGAAGAGTGTTTGGATGGAGGTGAAGCGTCGGACAACTGCAACGGTTTTTCAGGTGGGATGAGAGGAAGGAGAGGATCTTATAAGGAATTCTGTTTGAATTTGAAGAGTCGTGATGATTCAGAAAGTGACGAAGAATTAAGTTTACACTTGTGTTTGTCTTTTAAAGGGGCCTCCGACCATATATCATGTCTTTAAAGGAAAAAGAAGTCTCCATCATGTTTACATGAACCACTGTGCAGAATTTAGGCACGACAGAGGAATTTCACCCAAACTTGCCTTTCTAAAAACTCTTGTGATAGGACTCGTGAAGTATTTTTAAATGTACTGTATTATCTAGCCTTATAAAAGCTGGTTCATTATATTTTATACTGTAATATAATATACGTGCCTTATAAAGATTTCAAGTATCGCAACGAAGAGGCCACGAGAAATTTTTCGCAAAGACATGCAGGGAGAGGCTCAGAGGTGGAGCAGTACATGTGCATGTGGTGATGCAGAGGAAGTCTGATGGAGGGTCAAGAAGTGACAAGGGGGGGGGGGGGAGTAAACGATAAAGCTCCTCCGTTAGCGGTCGGACTGGCAGGGTGGGTGTTCGCTCCAACGCAGTTAGCCGAGCTGGAGGCTTCGGGCTGAACCAGCATTTCCAGCTGGCAATAACAAATCCTACTGTGGTCTGTTGTCATGGAATATCAACAAAGATGTTAGTTCTTAGTCAATCCTCACAACAGAGCGACGTCGCCTACTAAACTGTGGACCTCACGCTTTGTTTTTTCTATCTGTTGTAGTCGTGTTTATCCAAGGAACCGTGGGTTTTGTCAAAAAATATACATGGTTACTTGCTTTAGTGGGAGTAGATGATAATGGTACATTACAGTGTTGGGAATTTTTTTTTTTTGAACTGAATTCCATCGGTGGGGTTAAGAGGGCACTCCGGTGATTCAGCACTGCACATCCACACATTCGGGAGTTTTGCAGGAGAGACGGACGAGCCGAGCGAGCAGCAGAGGCCGAGACGTTCTCAGTGTGTCCCAGATATGACTCCAAAAGTGAAATCCCCATCAGCATCTTTTAGATGAAGAAATACATCTCGAAAGAGTTCGGATTCCTTTTTGGTCTGGGTTGTTCACAGTAGTTCAGGAAATGAGAGGACAACAGGTCTCCAGAGGAGCCTGATGTGAAAGCTGCCAAACCAGCAGACGTCGTTTGGAGGGGCGTCGGTTTTACAGCTGAAGGTGAAACTTCAGTTACGTCAGCAGCAAAATGAAGATAAGCCAAGTAAAGAAGGCTTCTTCAAACTGAATCAATATAACTATACTTGTACATTATATTTAAAACATTTCATGAACTTGCTACTCCTTTGTTATTGTGCGACTTTGCTGACACGTCATGAAAGTGTCGTTTCGTAGCATTTCTCATAAAAGTCAAACTAAGGCAGCTGCAGGTCCAAAGTGATCATTCAACTCACAATGTATTATCACAGTCTCGTCCAGCTCGTGTGCCAGTAAGTAAAGCTGATACGGACCCATCTTCATGCTATCCGAGGTGGTTTAGTTTCCCTAAACCTGACCTGAGACATCTTCAGGGTTTATTTTCAAATGTGATGAATCTCCTCCAGAACTCCTGAATGTTTTACTGCAGCTAGTTGGTGGAGTGTCCCTCTTAACCGAAGATTTGTGCAACTGGAGCGTGTTTAGGATTTGATTTGAATTAGAAAAACAGCCACTGATGGGAACAATCCATTTTGGGACGGCCGACTTGTTTAGTACGCTCCGTGTGAAGGACAGAAACCGAACAGGTCTCTCTGAAAATCATCAGGCTGATCACAGCACGTGGCCGTCCTGACAGGAACAGACCAGACGCCGTTGATGCCTTAGGAACTGACCTCACAGGGGGTTTGGCAGAACAGAAATCAAGCGAAGGTTTCCAGAAATCCTGTCAGAGTTCGATTCCGCCCTCAGACTTGTCGTTAGGCCATTTTACATGGCAACTCGAGAGCCAATGGAAGCAGCTGATGCAGATTAGAAAAAATACGAAGGAAATCTCTGCTTTCAGACGTATTGTCTTGAATTGCATATACTTGACTTTTCTAGTACCTTTTCATTTCAAAAAAATGTTATTTTCTATGAACAAGATGTGTATTTTGGAACACTTAATAGATGTTGAAAATTTTAAAGCAATCTGCAAAAACTCCAGAGTTATTTCCCTGACAAAGATAGATTGTTTTCTGTATATATTTGATGGCCATCATTTTCATTGATAGTAGCTCTTTGAAATGTTAAGCAATATTAAAGCTTTTTTGCGTGAAGAAGGGCCTATTGCTGAGAAATAATCAAAGCTGGGAGTTTGTTTTCCTTTTATGTTTTACAATAATCTGAAGGGTTATCCTGCAGAAATATTTATGGAAAGACTTTTTACAACACTTTTTGTATAGAATATGCAAACAAAGTTACACTAAGAAGGAAATATTGATGTCTACATAGATTATTATTAAAAAAGAAAGAAGCTGGTACATAATTAATACCCTCTCAGTTATAAGCCATTGTATTGTGTTTTTTTTCCGATGTTATCAGTGTTGAATAATCTTGTTATTCAGATGCTATGTGACTAATTATGAGCTGCCATTTACATCCATACAACCACCATGTATTCGTTGTGTAAACAATATTATGAAGATATATTGTGTTAACATGCAGAAATCTTTTGTTTTTTCTTAATTAGTGATGGATACTCACCACTGTATAAGCACATTAAACTGTGAGATGTAGTTTGCTTCAAGCAGCCATGACGAGAAACTATTATAAAAAAGTGTTAGTCGTAGTTTAGGGAGTGTATACTTTAATGAGGAAAAGCGTGTGTGACAAAGAACTGATTTAGAGTTTGCATGTGCATGAGTTTGATTTCTGAATGAACCGTATAACTTTGATGCAATGTGTACTTATTTAAATACTTTACAGTAGTTTGCTCCAGTACATATTGTTCTGTTTTTTTAACATTAGCAGCAACTTCTGATTGTTAGTCGTCCTGAATTATTTCATCTACCGCTAATGTAGCCTCAGCAGAAAAAAAAATACATATTTACTGAATGTAATGTGTTAACACTTTTGTGGTCACGTCGGGAAGTCATGTTTGTATTCTTTATTGTCTGTATCACTTGAGATGTTTGTTATGCAGTATTGCAATAATGTAATATTTGAATTGGACAGAAGACAGGCGTGAGGTTGGGCAGAAAAAGCTTCTGGGAGAGACGAGGACATCCACGGGTTCGGAGGGTCGACCGCAGGTCTGTTTTTCATGTCCATGAAACGGCATTCCAAAATGTGCCTTATTTGTTAGTTGGGAAAACATTGTAGTGCTTTAGTGCTGTTGAGAGTTTGATGAATAAAAAGTCATATTGGATTAGAACTGCTTGGTTTGTGTCCTTTAATTTGTTTGGTTCCTCTGCTGGAGAGTCTTCGATTTCAGCCAAAAGCAACACATTATCCCCCTGTGTAATATTCATTATTGGGAGTGTATGTTTTCGCCGTGGCTGTGCCGAGTCCCTGCGCCGAGTCCTGCAGTGTTACACAAGACTCAGCATATAGATTACGATAAAGAGGTTTTTAATGGATTATTCGTGGCCGGTTGTGTAACGCAGAAAGGAGAGAGAGAGAGAGAGAGAGAGA
>JAUESE010000018.1:11292023-11303517 GCA_032274725.1 Malacoctenus triangulatus | reverse complement strand
TACTGTTTCTTTCTTTGACACTGTCACACATGTTTCACCTTCATCACACACACACACACACACACACACACACAGACGACAATAACTCATAGAATGAGTGATCTCATTTCCAACAAATGACGACCACCTTTGTCAAGTACAGCTCTCTTCGTGTGATCAGTCGTCGGGGGTTACATGCAAGCTGTTAAAGCTCATATCGCACTCCACTACAAATGCAACAGAATAAAATTTCTTGTTTATATTTAGGTTGTTTTTCTCAGCAATCAGGAGCCCAAAACAATTCTTCAAGATTCAACAATGCACCTGTATTATGTGCATAAACAGGATGAGGAAAAAAAGTTTGACTGAAATTCCAGACGAGAAGATTCAGTATTTAGACAAAGAAACAGAACTGGTCCAACCTTAAGAAGCGTCCTTGAACACATCTCGAGTAGACCGGCAGATTGATGGCTGACAGCTGACGTGAATGTGCTGCTCACACGACATCACAAAAAAAAGCTCAAATTTCTTTTGAGGAAAAACTCTGAATTCCAGCAGATTTTTTTGGAAACTCAACAAGCTGAAGAGCCTCTGAGAGCGTTACTGTGCTACGCTCAAGGTCTGTTGAGTATCTTGATTGTAAAACGTCAACAAATCGGCTCAGTAATATCAGTGGAAAGCTTTTGTGTTTAAAAGGCTTTTGGACTCCTTCTGACATCGTGAGGTTGATGTGAATTTTTCGGATTTGTAGAATTAAAACAAACAAAAATGAAGAAAATCCCAAATCTGGGTCGTATTTCCCGGAGTGCATATTCCCACGGACCGAAATTTCCATCCAAATTTTCATAAAAAAGTCATTAAATTAAAAGTTATCGCCGTATTATGAGTGGTGTGAGCGTGTAATATAAAAATCATCCGACGGTTTGCCTCTGAAGCGTGTGGAGGTCAGTGCTGAACAGCATAAAAGAGTGATTGAGTGAGACTTGACCAGAGATCATTTTCATTATTAAAGAGGAGAACGACCATCGTTGGAGCTCTGTGGACGTGGCGGGAGGTCTCCTCCTCCTCCTCCTCCTCCTCCTCTCCCCCCCCTCATCATCCTCACTTACGCGGTTCGCAGATTCCTCCTCTCTCCCGCCACTGTGTGCTTTTCGCTCTCCTTTTCTGTCGCCCTCAGACATCATTAGAGCCACCCAGCATGCCACTCGCTCACACCACCTTCCATTTTCCTTTCTATCATTTTCCTCTCTCCGTCCCTCATATCTCAACCCTCCTGCCACTCTTCTCCCCTCCCTCCCTCCCTCCCTCGATGCGGGCCTCCCTCCCTCCCGCCTCCTCCCTCCTCCTCCTCCTTCCTGGGGCCCCGTGTGGGAGCTGCCATAACAGGAGGTGGAATGGATTCATTTGCTCTAATGTGGTTTGGGCTGCAGCGTGGCACGGCACAGAGCGACACTTTATCCCAGCGCACGGAGCTTCTCTCTCTCTCTCTCTCTCTCTCTCTCTCTCTCTCTCTCTCTCTCTCTCTCCCTCTCTCCCCCTGTCTGCAGTTCATGTGTTTTCAAACAGGCCAATCAACACCACTCAGCTGTGCTGGCCTCCCCCCCCCCCTCCCTCCCTCCTTCCCTCCCCTCCCCTCCCACAATCTCTGCTCTCAGTATGTCTGTAAAAAGCCACCAGCCATCTCTCACACACACTATTATCTCTAGTGGCAAACTCCCATAGCCAGACACTTCCTTTTTCGCTCTAATTTTCCTTTATTTTCTTGTCCTGACTCCACTCCTGTCCTCAGCCACCATGTCTTCATTTTTAAAGAGCCCCCCTCCATCGACACATCTTTGTCTCTCCGCCTTGCGTCTTTCTATTTTGTAGCCTCACTGCTAATCCTCTCCTCCGCTAATCTCTACCCCTTCTCCTTTTCCCCTCTCAGTGAAGCCAACTATTAGTCATATCGCTCCCTCTGGGCTTTATAAAACTCAACCCCGCTACACACCATCATAACCACTAGCCTCTATAAAAATGTGAAACGACTCGTCCCAGGGGTGGAAGAAAAATACACTCTGAATGTTTGTTTATCTTGTGTTTTAATGTGACAACCGCAGGAGCACCGGGCAGCTATGTGACACCCTACACTGCAATGCAAACAGCTGTGATGTGTGGGGACATGTGAGCCACTGGCTTGCTGTCTATAAATATGGAGCTTCTGTTGTGGAGCATTGCAGGTATGCGCCACCAGATACTCCAGGGAACAGCCGATTATTTCAACACCCCATGTGGGATCAAAAGAGAGAGAGAGAGAGAGAGAGAGAGAGAGAGAGAGAGAGAGAGAGAGAGAGGGACACAGAGAGAGAGAGCGGCGGGGAGTCAGTGACCACAGCAGCGCTGAAGCTGTGCATTTGGCTGGTCAACACTCAGCGCGGCGCAAACATTGTCTCTGCCCTCATCCACATCGATGGATGACTGTTATATAAGATATAAGAGCTCTAAGTGTTGTTTATTAGCTGCAGGTCAGCTTTAAAAAAACATCCAGATTGTTTAGTTTGATCTCTTTAAAAATTGTAAAGACAGTCTTAAAAAGTTGATCATAGTGTTCTGTATCCGAATTAAAGATTAAATACTGAAGTAAAGACTTAATTGAATGTTTTTTGATGAAAAGTTGGATGTATTTGCTTTTTATGAGCCATCAGCCTCAACAGTGCCCAATAAAGGCTTTTCAATTAGCTGCATGGATTCAGAAATGAACAGTTGTGGCTTTAAAATGAAGCAGATAATTCGATGAAATAAGGAAACTGACGATGCTGTCGCTTTGCAGTGCGACCCCGCATCGTTTCCCTGCTCTCTCTCTGTGCCTGAGCTCTTCTGCACACAAACATGGAGTGGAGCGAGCGCACGGAGGAGCTTAAAGGTCAGTGTGAAGTCTCGGCGATTACAATAACTACACTTGTAACTACCCGTAAGTGCAATAAAACCTTTTGTGAGTGAAGGAGCCAACAGAAGCTTCCCGTCTCATTTACTGATCTCACATCTCACACAGACAACAAGCTCGGCTAAGTGTGACAAAGGGCCGTCTGCACGCTCGTCAAACTATCAACCAAAGATCGTCGTTGATCGCAAACAATCACGGATGTTCTGTTTATTTTAAAAGTAGATTAAAAATCCACTGAATATATTCCTGACATGACAGACTTTTAGTACAATTTTCTGTGTTTTGTTTTTGAGAGCGTGTGTGGTCTCCTGCTGATACCAGCACTCCCGTCTCCTTGTTGCCATTATTGTTTTAAGTGCAATAATAAGGAGAGGCCATCGATCTCGCCATGAGATCGGAAATCAGGTCATCCACTTGCAGACCGGAGCTTGAGCGCCGCATGATGAATGAATGAACTCCTTATTCCGTACAACGTTCCAGTTGCTACGGACTATAAATACCAGCTGGGAGAGATTGTATGTCCTGGCTGCCACATACGATTTTCCTCCGTCATGAAAAACAAGATTCTATCACTCGTGATGTACAGGGGGGGTGGGGGGGTGGAGCGGGTGAGGGTGAGGGTGAGGAGAACACAGGGCCAGTGTGTGAGTGTGGCCTTCATCACTGTGGCAGGTCTTCAGGAAGAGAGCTGGAGACACTGAGCTCGTTCGGCCATAAGAGGGCGAGAATCTCATCAGGTAGATCAGGTGGAACAACAGGAGAGTCTGTGAGCGGAGAGGGAAGGACGAGGTGAGGAGAGTGATTGACAGCGCGGTCTGACGGGCTCGTGTAAAGCTAACCTCGTGGGCCTGACTCCAGCAGCGCTGCTAGCTCACACACCGCCCCCCCGTGGCTCCTCAATGGGTAAACTGACAAATTCCAGGTCCTTCGGTTTCAGCGCTGGCAAACTGCTGACCCACACGCAATTAAGCAGCGTCCACCGGAGTGAGCACGACACATCGATGTAAAAAGGGGGGGGGGACACGGCAACGTGAGGAGAGAGCGATGGCGTGTGCACGGGAAAGAGAAACAGAGCGACAGGGGCAAGGAGTGAGACTCACAAAGAGTGAGTGTGATTCAATCTGCTCACTAAGCCATGAAATGGTATTGGTGTCGTTAGGGAGAGCAAAAATATATCCGTGCCGCGCTGCCCTCCACTCCCCTTGTCTTTGACACTGCAACAGCACCGTCCTGGCTGAGGGAGCGAGCGGACCGCCGACCTCAGCGCACCCAGTGGAAGAGAACAGGTTGTTACGCTGCAGCTCCAGCGTCCCTCCTCCACGTCTCTTATTGGACGTTTTCACCACAAAAAAAGCAACTGTTCTTTGGCATTTCCAGCTACAGAGTGAAATCACACCCACTGTATCAGATCCTGAAATAAGTGATCGAGTCAATCAAGACATTAAATCCTTCACCACCAATTTAAGAAGAAGTTTGGTTTAGATTAAAGAAAAAAAATTAAACATTGGCCAGAAAACAAAGCAGAATTCAGCTCATCACTCAACTTCTTCACACAACTATGAAACCGTTCATTCAGCTCTCGCCAAGCAGATTGTCAGTAGATTGAATGTGGAGCATCTAAACCTTTTTGCCTTCGAGTTCTGCTGGAGTCAAACTGCTGGTAGACACGCGGTGTCAAGCAATAAGACGTGAGTAGTCAAAATGTTCAACTGTTCGCACAAAAAAACTACAGCAGCCTCATTGATTCCTTCCGCCCGTCTCCAGCGGAGCTCGCACTGGTGTTGCTACAGAGCGAAGAACTTGTTCAAGGACACTCGACGACTGATGTTTACCAGCACATGAACCGGGTCCGCTGACACAAAAGCAGCCTGTGAACCAGCGGTGCAACAGAAATACAAACAAATCACATTTCCAGGCTGCGCGCACTCTCTGGCGAAATCTCCCGACGGAAGATTTTTTGTACAGAAAACTGCTAAATAACCTCAGCGAGAGGCGAGACCTTCTTACACGGGGTGGACGGGAGCGAGATGCACCCATTCATCTTGCTCGGCGAGTGTTTGTTCACCACAGTGTGAGAACGAGCGTATGAGAGGCAGAGAACACAAAACATCTGCTCGCTGTGGAAATGAAACGGCCTAATGGTGTACACAGAGCACCAGTTTTCATTCACTGAAGGGACAATCCACACAGGTATTATCTCGCACAGTGTGCACAAAAAAACCCCAACTGAAAGGCTAATGTGCCTCACTGCAGCTTTTTTTTTTTTAAAAAACACGCTTTTAGTGTTACAAAGCGACCTAAGAATGTGTGTGTGTTTATTTATGTGACACGATCCATCCTATCAGCTTGTCGTCGAGCACGCGTGTGCACTTAACATGTCGCAGTGATGTCTGACATAGTAGGCGAAGCACAGAAACACACACTCTCAACTATCAAGAGGCTGCGACGGGTCCGTATGCGCGGTCCCTCTCTGTGCAACGCTGCTCTAATGTGGCGCCGAGGTTTGAAGGAGTGGCGGACAAATAGATGTGAAGACAGAGGGAGACAGAGAAACACTCGCACAACATATTACATGTGGTTGGAGGTGGGGGGGGGAGGGAGACAAGCAGGGGGAGATAGGGGAAATGGTTGCGGAGCAGGAGCGAGGGAGAGATGGCGAGAGGTCATCCCTGGGTAATTTGTTTTGGTCCTCTCAGAGCGCAGACACACAGGGAGCAGGTAAACCAATTACAGTGTGACATGAATCACTAAGACCTACAGGCAGCTGCGCAGCTGCCCGGCCGGGCCAGACAGCCAGCGAGCAGCCGAACGGTCCACCGGGTGCACGTCGTCTTTTTCCCTAAGTGCTGGTCAATCACCAGCCACAGCCCCCCCCCCCCTAAAAACAACCCACCCCCCTCGTCTGTCCGTCGCCTGACTGGGGAGGACGTTCACATCTGGAGGGAAAGAAAACAAGCAGCGCTTCCTCCATGAGGCTGCGACCGTCTTTTTTACCGTCCAGAAGCAACAGATCAGGACGTCCTGAAGGAAAGACGTCACCCGAGGACGGAGAACAACGAGGATCTGCTTCCACAAAAAACGCATCTCGAATTCATCTCCAAAATGAAACAGGCTCTTCACTGTATGTACGTCCCACCACCACAGCATAAGTATGAATATATAGTCAGCACTGTATATCTGAACATATCAGTTGAGAGTCTTCTCTGGAACAGTTTCAGGGAGGGTGGTCGTGTTTATTCGTCAAGATTTCGGTTCAAAAAGTGAGAACGCCGAAGTGAACTCGGCGTCTCCTCGGGACAGGTGTTTATTGGTCAGAACAAGCGGCCGCGTCCTGCCGGTGGAAGGAGCCGGCGGTTAATTAGGACTGTGCTTTATTGCAGTTTTATTGTGCGCGGCGCATTGCAGGAAACTGCAGCAGCATTTAAAACGCGGCCGCCTCATCCCTGATAAATTAATCTAATCTGACAGTGTTGTGGTTCCTCGGTTCCCTCCCACTTTTCCAAACCACAAACAATAATGATAATGATACGGCTCCTCTGAAGAGGCGCATAGTTGGATGTCAAATCCTAATGGATGTTAAAGCCAAGCCGAATACTCCAGGGGGAAAGTATTTACACGACAAAGACTTAAGCAATTACTTTAATTTCCTTAATCGCTCGATGGCTGCCAAGGCGATGTTGTGTCAGGGCTCAGTCATATCAACGCCACTGGCGATACAACAGAGAGGCAAGAAACAAGTTAAATAAACAATCATCGAGGTCCCTTTTCTCTGCCGCAACGTCCCTAATCCTCCGGTTGATGCTAAACTGACAGGAACGTTGTGGAAATCCACCCAGCGTGGAGGAGCGAAGGAGAATGAAGTTGACATGGCGAGGGATTGGACTGGATTAGATATCGTCTTGGCACTTGGTTTTATTTGATGTGGCCTCGGTGCACGTTGTGGATTCAGAGGGGGGGGGTAAATATTTGATGAAGGGCGTTGGTGTTGGGCTGCGCTGCCGCCGGGGGCATTTGTGAGGGAGCAGCTAATAAAGACGGCAGCGGGGGCAGGTTGTCGATCACCGGCAGCGGCGAGTAGCGCGGCCGAGCCCGTCGCCGTCGCCCCCCCCGCAGTCGGACTTGTAACGTCGGCGCGCCGGGGTGGACGTGGCGCTTCCCCTGGCGGTGCATCAGTATGCAGCCAGGGCGGCTGCAGCAGAGGGGGCTGCAGCAGCAGCGGCGGCGAGACGCAGCTGGAGGAGCTTCCCTAAGATGTTCAATCTACCATCTTCTGGCCCCCCCTTGAAATTAATAAGGGCCTCTGAACGGCTCTGTGAGAGCCACTAACTGGCCATTTGTACCGTCTGGCTCCACTGGAAAAGGAACTCCCTGCTTCCTGTCACAAATCCCTCTCTTCTTTTTTTTTTTCTTCTCTCCATCACACCCACTGCTCTCTTTTCCTCACTCCGTCTCTTTCGCCCCACAATTTCCTATTTTTCTTCCCTCCATCTCTATTGTCTTCCTTCGATCTCCACCCTCTTCATCTCAGTCCCCCCCTCCTCCTCCTCCCCCCACGACGACTCCTTGTTCCCTCCCTCCCTCCCTCCCCTTCCCCTCTCTCTCTCTCTCTCTCCCTTACTCTCTCTCTCCATTCCTCTGGCCCTAAAACCAGCCCCTCGGCCGCCCGCTCGCGCTCACTCAGATGGCTGTTACCATGACAACCCCGTTCTTTCAGCTCTCGCAAAATAATGAAGACAATGTGTTTTCCATTTAGATGAGTTTTCTGGTGCAGCAGGGAGATATGGAGTGTCCATCTTGCCTCCTCTTTCACTGCGGAGGAAATGTAATAAAAAAAAGGGTTTCTAACCCCTCTCTCTCTCTCTCCCCCTCTCCCTCTCTCTCTCTCTCTCTCTCTCTCTCTCTCCCTCTCTCTCTCTCTCTGACACTTCTTTACTCTGTCTCTCTCTCTCTCACCCACTCTTAACACACTTGCGCACACACACAGGTTAGGGTGCTGTGTAAGCCAGCTGGGTGGTAAAGTGAGCTCAGTCGGGGTTTTTTGTTGTTGTTGGATTTTTTATTTTTTTTTACTACCTCACACAGAAAAAAACCAGCTCGGGAAACGTCTGGCTGGTGCAGCAACAAAGCGTTGGCGCTCTCTCCGTGCTGCAGGTTCACAGGTGCTCTGATGGGACCACACTGATTAAAACCTGTGGAGAAATCACGGCAGCCAACTTGTCCGTGATCGATTACGGAGTCGCGCTCCCTGTTGTCAAACCCGAGCCGTGACAATGATAAACTGGGAACGTTTCGAGTCTTCTTTTACATTATTTTTTTTCTTTTTTGAGAGGGGGGGGGACTTAGCGATGATATTTTCACAGCATAATGCTTCAGCGCAGGAATAAATGCCATGACAACTGAAATTGATGGAGTGTCGCTGTTTTACCTCACGCTCTCTCTCTCTCTCTCTCTCTCTCTCTCTCTCTGTCTCTCACTCTCTCTCTCTCTCTCTCTCTCTCTCTCTCTCTCTCTCTCTCTCTCTCTCTCTCTCTCTCTCTCTCTCTCTCTGTCCCTCTCTCTCTCTCTCTCTCTCCCTCTTTCTTTTTCTCACTGGTGCAGATTTATTAACTCACACTGCACATGAGGGGGAACTGCAATCCAACCACTTGTTAAACCTGAAAAGTAACATTTACGCTGCTGTGAGAGGTTGTTCAGCTGGGAGGCGCTGCCATTTCCACTCAGGGGGTCCACGTCAACAAGCGAGCCTTTCTTTTTGGTTTGCTTGTTTGTTTATTTTCTATCTGATGACAAACATACTGCCGTGACGAAATCTCCAAACAACGAAGTAAAGTCAGAAAAAGCCAGCCTGGATCTTTAAGGATCACTGAGAGAAAGAACGGCTTTTGGGAACACAGTTTCGACTTTGCATGCGAAGCTTCAGCGGTGACGTTCTCGTATCCCAAACATGAGGCAGCAGATCTGTGTAGGGGAAATTTGCAGTCTGGCAAAATGTATATAAATATATACTGCAGCCTTCCAGCGGGAGACAGAGGGGACGCATAGGAGAGAGACAGAAAGTGGGAGCAGTATAGCCCACTATGTGTACGTCTGTGTGTTTACAGTGGAAATAGTGAGTCTGGGACATTTTCTTTGGGTCTCTTTTCCAGTGTTTATGGAGAGCGGTGAGGAACAACACTTCCTGAGAGGAAAGCCAGCTTTCCGAGTCCAAGCCCTATTCCAAGCCACGCAGACGGGGAACGCTCTGTCTCCAATTTATGTTTTCCACTCAGCACTGCGTAAACACGAGCACAGACACAGTGGTGTGTGTGTGTGTGTGTGTGTGTGTTACGAGGGGAATTTCAGATAATCCACACACACATAACAAAGCAGGCGAGCAGGCTAATCACAGACAAATGAGCCAAAACATCGCACAACACAATGATCACGCGGTGTTTACCGGCTTTAATAGACCTATCTTTTGGAGGAGCTGTTATGAGGACCCCACGTAATGAGGGTCAAGCTCCATCAACATCTCACTTTCTTGACCTCCGCCTCCTCCTCCTCTCCAGTTTTTCCCTCGCTCGCCCGTCAGCGCAGGTTGACGGAGGAGGATCTGGAAAGAAAGCGGAGACGTAAAAAAAAAACAAAAAAAAAAAAACAACCTCTCCTCTCTCCTCTGCCTCCTCTCTCCCTGCCGGCCGCCCTGCGCTCACTCTTAATTACATCCAGATCAGACTATTAATGAAGCCGGTCTGATTTTAACAACACCTACAGGGAGTGAGGGAGGGCTTCCCTCAGCCGGGGAGCGTATCCAATCCGATCGCGCTGCCGGCCTGAACAGGTTTTGTGGCCAATTAAAACAGCACCCCAAATAAAAGTGAGGCTAATTATTATTGTCACTGTCGATTAACGTGTCAATTATAATGTTGGATGAGAGACGCTCTCTAAATTTATCTGCGCCTGACTCATGGAGGGCGCTCCTCTCACTTCAGGCCTTATTCTGCTGCGCTGCCTCAAGTCATTAAGTTCGTCATAATCACTCTTGTAAGAGACGCTCATTACAAATTTCGTTCTTATTTAACACACTGTCCTGACACATCACAGCTATAAAGTCGTGTCAAAGTTCAAACCTGAGTTTCTTACTGACACACAATCGACCATCACCTGCAGACTCAATCGAGGCCACGGGAATTTCACTCAGACCTGCAACATCTCATTCACGATGCTCTCGTTCGTTAGAACTTCTTGAATAAAAGAACAATAATGTGCCGTCATGCTCCAAAACGTGCCGGCAGTTGGCTCTCATTCTTGGTGGAATATTTTCTGTTTGAAGCTCTCCAGGATAGTTTTTTTCGGCATCGTTGCTGTTTCGACTTGCGGCCCGCAGAGCAGAAAAAGAAAGATCAGGCGTGTTTCCTCCTAATTAAAAGGAGGATCTGTGCTGTTATGTGGGCGCACGTAAGGTTTACCTTCCTATTTATTTTCACTTAGCAACAAAACGGCTCAGCAGCGTGATGTAATATAATGTAACATGGAAACAACAAAGTGAAAGCACCGCTTTGGTGTTGATGGAACACATTTTGCATGTTCAAGCATTTGCAGGATGTGTGATTACTCTGTTAGACTTTTCTTCGATTGATCAATCACCAAATTCGTGCGACTGGTTAAAAGTGAGTTGGTGTCACGACGCTTCATTTACAATGCTATAAAGATGAGGAAAAACTGCAATTTTGAATCACTCAGCAGTTGGACTCGGTGGATCCTTTTGACAAATGACTTCGATGATTAATCGATTATCAAAATTGCTGCTGATTAAAGTTCTTCCCTTTTGGCCTGATTAATAGACGGAGCATTTGAAGCTGATTTCAGCACTCTGCGGGACCTGCTCCCGTCCTCTGCGGGCTCCGTGTCGGGGAAGAGGGATCATCCATCAGCTCGCGGCTGTTTGAAGTGCGGGGAGGTGGTGACAACTCGCCATGTGCGCTGGTGTATACATTTAAACAAACCTAATCATCGGCTCCAGAAACGCCTTCGTATCGCCTCCTTTTCTTGCACTGTTTACTTGCCTGCTGTGAGGCAAAACCACCAATGTTTGATCCTCAAAGGGTACAGCGCCAGCGATGCACACACAAATGCACGAACAAATACAAGGTGGGGGTTGTACATTATATAGCTCCATATGTATACAATGATGGCAGCCTTTTGATGAGCAGGTTGCCCGTATGGGAGCTTTAAAGTGCTCTAGTGATGCCGTTTCTTCCCACATGCATCCATATTTGATGTACAGCATGTGGCGGGAAACAGCCTCCGTGCTCCAGGCACTCTGATCTCCTCAAGACACTCCTGTCAGGAGGCATGATGGCACGATGTGCACTCTAACGCTCTCATCTATTGTGCATGTTTACACATGTGAGCCCGCACGTGTGTGTGCGCGCGCGCGCCGCGTTTGATGTGTAGTCAAATGTCTGCCTCTCTCTGTGTAAAACCATTGTCCGCTGCCACCTGCAGAGCACACAAGCATTAGTCGACAGCCCACCGACACACACACCCACGTGCATACACACACACACACACACACACACACAATCTAACAGATCAAAACACTGCACTCCA
>JAUESE010000018.1:11265619-11277717 GCA_032274725.1 Malacoctenus triangulatus | reverse complement strand
CACACACACACACACACACACACACACACACACACACACACACACACACACACACACACACACACACACACGCACCAAGTTTTTAAGTGTGCCTGACAGTGCAGCACACACACAACTTCACACAACTCGACATGGATGAATATGTAAGTGCTCTCTCTGTCACTCCATGTCTGCAACACATACGTGCGTGCACAGACACACACACGCACACACACACACACACACATACACACAGACACACACACAAACAGAGACACACACAAACACAAAGAGGCCAGATTGTATACGAGCTTGCTCACGGACCATGATAAGAAAATGTGGTAAATGCGTATTCTGATATGCATGACTTGAGGTTTCTCTCTGCCTTTCTTTTCCTCTTGGAAATCGCAGGTTGCATCCATAATTTACACCAGCCTCCGTCTGTTTCTCTCTTTTCCACTCTGCTCCCTCCCTCATTTCTTCCTCCCCTCTCTCCCTCTCTCCCTCTCTCTCTCTCCCTCCCTCTCTCTCTCTCTCTCTCTCTCTCTCTCTCTCTCTCTCTCTCTCTCCCTCTCCTGGCAATCTGGCTTTTGCAGCTTTGCTCATTAGCATATTGCAGAATGTGCAGATGCCACCAAAAATTATTCACCTTCCAGCGCTTTGATGCCGTTTCACATGTTTACAAACTACACCGTCGACATTTTGCACAGGCTCCCAAACAAAAGGCGGGAGGGATAAGGTCGCCTTTCCACGGGAACATGTCGGGGCCATAATGTGACATCCTTTCTTCTGATGTTTCCCTCTCATTGTCATTCACCCCAATTACATCATCCATCATGGTGGTCAAAGGTTCTCAACACCGTGATGACGCCTGATGGAGCGTTTCATCTCTGCCGAGATTTAAATGAACACTTAATATTCATGCAGTCGGAGGGATAACCGAATACATAATATTCCTGCTGTTCAAAGGCTAATTGAACACAATCTTCATGCATGTTTTTGCATCAAATGGAGCTCGTGTCCTGCAGGTTATGCAGGAGAAAGGCATCGACTGCAGGCCGGCGAGATGGAGGTTAGCGCCTGTCCTCCTCTTGGAGATTGATATTGGTATTGATAGAGACGGATCGATGGCCACACAGGGGAAACTCAGCATCGGCTCGACATGACGAGGGAGCGGGGCCGGCGAGGTGGAGGCGATGTCGCACACGGGCAGCGACGCGGTCGCGTGAGCGTCGCGCACGTGAGCTTCCTGTGAGAACGACGGTGACGTAGCGAGGTGGAGCCCGACTCGGCGCAGGCAACCAGCACCAGCTGCCCACCACGCACAGAGGAAATGCCATCACCCTCTGTCGTGTAAATCGTGGCGTAAACATGTGCTTTCATTCAAGACGATGGCGAGCCAGCCTTTCATGGCGATCAAGTCAGGATGCTCTGACATGCATGTGGTCTGTATATTCTTCTGAAAAGTCTTTATCAGAGGGGAATCAACAAGCAAAGCGAATGTCCCTCTCCGATGAAAAAAAGTCTCTGAGCTCCGTTTCTGCTCAGAATCACAACACGTCTCCTCTCCCATTCACTCCTCAGATCCTACAGAACATGATCACCACCGCATTGTCTCTCCAGACGACGCGCCCGCATGTTCAGTGGCTGCCGCGACACAACAAAAGACCAAATCCAAAGTGCAGCCATCCTGTCTTGTTTGCAAAGCCCCACTGGAGGGGATAAGTGTCACAGCGCGAGCGGGTCCCCCGACTGCTGGCGAGGAGGCGCAGGCGGAGGTGACGAGTCTGGATCCTTACCAGTTTGGACGAGGACGTTCCTGTTTCCCACCGGGCGAAATCCGTTCCTTAATCCTCATCAATCAAAGTGCGAGTCTAAAATGAAACAAAACACAATGCAACGCACATCAGGGAGTGGGACAAAACACAATGTGCTTTTTAGTGATAGGAAAACAAGACTTAGGTGGCATCATTTATCGAGATGTAATAAAGCACCCTGTGGTGCCGCTGACAAATTGGAGGAGCATAACAAGGAATGACAGAGCTGGAGAGAATATGCATATCTAATCCCTGCCAAATATGAATCATAAAATGCTTAAATGACAAATACAAGTTGATTTCTTGTCTTCCTTCTGAGTGTTTTGTGCCCATCTCGTTGCAGAAGCAGCTGTCTTTGAACTCTCCAGGCTGTAATCATGGAGAAATATTTCTCCTCCGCTCTTGGCTCCTCTTTAACTGAAATGTGCAGATCTCCTAATGGGACGACCACTCTCTAACTATTAATGCGCTAGCCTACTTTACAGAACCGCATCTTTTACTCACTTATTTCTGCCTTTGAAACTCCTACATCATTTCATTAATATTCTGCTAGATGGCTCCTGAAAAAGAAAAAAAAAAAAAAAGACGTCTGGCTCACAGTTTTTCCACATGTGTACAGTAGGCGGGAAGAAAGAGCTGGAGCTATCTTCACAGGCTACAGATTGCCCCACATTTAATTACTGTTAACACCAGCGCTAGCAAGCTAAATACGCCTCCATGATTTATTCATTTTTCCCCCATATTTGAGTGAAATTAAATTAGTCATATGGGTTTAATTAACTAAATGTGATCTGATATTGTAATTTCACACTTGGATATGGGATACAGAGAGAGGTACTTGAGTACAAAGAAACCTAGTAAACCAGTGCTCATTAGAGGCTCTTATGTATCGTCATGTTGGCATTACCAGCAGCAGCCGCAGCTAAATGATGGCTCCTAATCAAGGTTTACACGCTGGGAGGTTACCTTTATTCCCCGACAACGCCGAGCGCGCCGCTCACACCATCATTCACGGCTCCTGTTAGCCATCGAACCGGAGCTAATACAAGTACCTCCCCTCGTATTTCCCTGGACCTGTGCTCTGCTAATTATTGTTGCTGAAGACCACAGAACAGCAATCAGGGGAAACAACAGTTTATTCATTCGACCCCCAAAAAAAGGAAATAAGTAAACGCATCTATAAAGTCAGATTTTTCAGATATGATATATTGTGAACAACCTTGACACAAATTTTACTTGTTCAATTGTCTGTGAGGCTGTTAAAACAAGTGTGTAAAGATCTCCCTGTTCGCCCTCCAAATGTACAATCGACACTTGTGTGACCCCTTCAAACTGATCATTGGACCATTTCTCCTCAGAACAACAAAGTCGACTCAAAGCGACTGTGTCTTTGGAGTTAATGTACAGTATTAAGGAATAATAAAGATATCAGTTTGATTTTCACTTTTGAAACCAGCTTTCTCCTTGTTTGTTGGAAGTTGGTTTCGACACGCAGCTGACGGTTGAGTAACCTTGAAATAGCAGCCGTGGCACAGGTAGTTAAGCGGGTCGTCCATTGATTGCAGGGTCAGTGGTTTGATGCCCGCCTCCGTGTGTCTGCATGTCGCACTGCTCTTCAGACACACACACACACAGACTGAATGCTACGCTGCTCCCGATAGCTGGTGAGCTTTGTGCAGGGCGGCTTTGTCACTGCTGGAGTGTGAATGTGACTGAACCTGGAGACGCTTTTGACACCACAGAAAGGGGGGGCCGTGTTTTCTACTCCAAGAACAATGTTTATTAAACACAAATTTAACAGTTTGGGATCCGGATTAAACCAACATAAAACAAAAGACTAAAAACTGAATTTCTTCCAACAGAACCTTCTTCCAGTAATTGGACCTTATTGACCAGGTGCTGACAATGTATATCAGATCCAAATGTACTACAAAATAATCTCAATGTGTCTGCTGAAAACAATAATTTAGAATCTATCATTCCTCTCTGACGAAGCTGTTACAACCAACATCCTCCATCCGCAACTCTGGAAAAATACAAGACGAAGTGCATTCATAAGCAGGAGCTGCCGATTGTCGAGTGTATTCATAGATTTGTGAGAGCTCGTGTCGGCGAGGGCCCTCGTTTAGCTACAAACCAGTGATGCTCATAGAGAGACAAATGCTTTGACCACAGGTCCCGCTGTGGGTTTTTCTATCCAGCTGCTGCTGGTAATTTCCATGCCTGTTTGTCTTCAGTTGTCTGAGTAGTTCTAAAGCACCATTTCTAACACTGGTGTTGTTTCCCATTCACACAAAGGCTCCATCATGTCGCTAAATGAGCTGCAGTGAGTGATATAAAAAAAGCGGGCTGTAATTTACTGATCCTCAGTAATGAAACATGAGGCCGGTGTGGCATGTTTTCTCACTCTTGCCGAGAGGAAATATGGCTGCTGAGAGCTGCGCCTGCTTGCAAAACACTGTCACACTGCCTAACGACACAGGCAGAATTATCAGAGAAAAAACAAATGGAGGCATTGATTCACTAGTTGTTTATTTACAGCCCTCTCCGGAGAAGAAATAAATTCCCCTGTTGAGGCTTTGTTTCCCCATAACACGACACAACGGGATGCATGAGAAGAGGGGTGAGCAGGCCACACACACACACACAGAAACAAACACACGAATGAGAGAGCGCGCACGCACAGAAAAACGTCTTACATCTGGATTAATCTCCAATGGGCGTCATCACAGATGCCATTAAACGTAGCAGAAGGCGAGAATCATGCAGGAAAGAGGCTGCCATCTGAATAATTTATTCGGAGCCTCATCTTGTCTCACACCGGGGGGATTTCTGCTTTCAATTTACACTGTTTTCCTCCCCGTATTCAAATCGGGGAGCAGATTTGTTTTGATTGGCACACGGAAGGTCAACGTTAGCGAGCTAGCGTCAATGCTGTCCTCAGTGGGTTGGTATGCTGGTCTATTAACACACTAGACTCTGTGTGCGTGCGTTTGTGTGAGTGTGTGTGTGTGTATATGTGTGTGTGTGTGTGTGTGTCTGTGTGGCAGTCTTTGTTTACCTCAGTGTGCACTGGGTGACGCTGGAGAATAGGCCTGCAGAGCGCAGAGACATCAGTGTGTGTCTGAGCTTATTAGGCTGCTTTCCAAGGACACAGGAGGATCTAGACATTACACTGGCTGGGGAAAAAAAAACACTATTGCTAATCATAGCAGGAAGATGTAAAGAGTGCAGACGCAGAGCGAGGGGTAAAGCGAGGGAGACGAAAGGGACATAAAAAAGGAGAGAGCAGAGAGAGAGAGAGAGAGAGAGAGAGAGAGAGAGAGAGGGAGGGAGGAGCGGGAGGAGCCGAGGACGGAGGAGGTAAATAAAAAGACAGGAGGGAGAGGATGAAGTCATGGCTCTCATGCATGTCCTCGCTCCGTGTGTCACACTGGGACTGAGAAAAGGACGGAGAACAGTTCACTGAGGCGCAGGTCAACTGTGACAGGATGAGCCGCCATTAGCCGAAGGCGCCACAAAGCAGCTGACGAGCAGAGGGAGGAGAGAGAGGGAGAGAGAAAAAAAAAAAAAAAAAACTCCCTCTGAGTGACAAACTGCATTTTCGAGTGTTCTGTTTGAAATTTCCGCAGCACAAAGGATGTGTTTTGTTGTTTGGTGCTGTTGTTGCACGACTCCTTGGGGAGCGGATCAGTCTCTTCCACTATACACTCAATGTAGGTGGAGTACGCGCAACAGAAACTGAAGACATATCACAGACGGGAACGCTGTGTTTGTCTAAAGACACTTGTTCTCTAAGAGCGGCGCATTCTCTGAAATATATAACAAAAATCACACACACACACACAAAAAAAAATGGGTTACGAGGTTGCTTGAGGGAAACTGCGCTTACCAAGCAAAACGTCCTTGTCATTTCCCAGCAGTGAATTGGTATGTGCTCGCTCGCGCTGATGACAGGACTTGGCTGTTTCTGCCGTTACAGGCATGAATGGCCCTGTAGTAGCCAGGCACAGTGCAGCGGTTCAACAAGGCCTCTTTAACCAGCTGAATGACAGGCGAGCAGACGGGCGGCGCGCCAGCCGCAGACATCCAGCCCTGGCTGCTGTAACGATGCCAGCGCGGCCCGACCGGCGAGGCCACGTGACGCGTCCAGAGGAGAAGTCTGCGAGAGGAGAAGTCTACGAGCGCCTCCCCCGGTCTAGGTCGCCCGGCTCTATCTTCCTCCCATTGATCCCACCCCCATATGGCTCCAATTCTCCGACATCGTCTCCCACGTCCTGCGAGGTTTCCTCTCGCCGAAAAAAAAAACGGTTTGCGTTGTCTCTTAGTTACCGTGGGGAGTCTGTGGATGTGATTCCTGTTGCCTTGTTAAACTTTAAATGTCAGTGTCCGCGGCCCCGAGCGTTGCGTCAGTGGATCTCTGCACTCTCCACCTCGTGGAAATCTCCGTGCAGAGAAAAAAAAAAAACAAAAACGGAGGGGAAACTCGGCACCAGTATGACACAGCAAGTAGGAATGCACCAGCAGGATGTGGCTCTCTCGCTCTCTTTTTCTCCTTCTCAGTCAGCCCCCGTCTCCCCCCCCACCCACCCTCCTCCTCCTCCTCCTCCTCCTGCTGTGGGCAGGTCCATATGCACCCAGTAATTATCAAGGTTATTTTCTCCAGAGGACCAAATCCCTGTTTATGGGCATGAGCGTGTGTCACAGGGCCCCGGCCATCAACCCGCGGGACGCTGACTCGGTGGACAACCGGAGGAAGGGGTAAAAAAAAGCCGCCCGCCCCCCCCCTTCCAGACGCTGCGGTTGCCCGGCCGTGCCGTTGCTCCTGCTTTCGACTTTCCCCTTAAAACAAACAAACACTTGTGATTTTTCAAGTTGCTGTGTCACGACCCCAGATGAGACGGCAGGAGCGCTCCATGTGAGCCGCAGCCTCCAACTTTCGCTGGAGTCTGGGAGTTGTTCCTGGAAACCGCCCAACTAAACCAAGTGTGTCCACTTAGTATGAAGAAAAACTGATATCCCGAAAAAGGCGGGGGGAAAAAGGGTCTTATACAACGCCTTTGATTTATATCACAGCGCTGAATTTATTGCAGACACGAGGGCAAAAAGTACATGTTTTACGTTATGTCCGACTAAGCTGCAAAGAAGTGATTTCTTTTCTACTATTACTGGTTCGATTCAGCCCCTCTCGCGCAGGCAGACACCCTGGAGAATAGCGACCTGGGCTGCAGCACACATTTCCTTTTGGCAGTGGCTACAGAGGAAGCGAGGCCTGTGAAAGGCCCCGTGGTTAACAAGCCCTGTAAAAAACACTAACCATTCCAACAAGCTAGGTATTATACCAGTTAATTAGAGGCGAACAGGAGGCAACTTTGTTGTCGGAGCGAGACACAGGGTAGGCTTGTCCTCGCGCTACAGTAGGCTTGTCAGCAAACAAGAGCCCGGAGCAACCTGAATTGCGAGCTCCAAAGTAAATTTGCATGCAACAAACTGTTAGCCAGGGTCAGCAGTGCGCACACACGCACACACGCTGAAAATTGGCTGCACCCTTCACAAAAGCTGCTTCCTCTTCGTTTCATCACGCAGGCCGGGCTTTGTTGGTGTGCGGAAATGCCTCCAGAGGGAATGAAAATACTGGCAAGTCCCTGCAGCTCTTTCTGGAGAGAGACGGGTTCTGCAGCTGCAGGAACACTCACACACGCAACCACACATGTATGCCAAGCGCCCATGTAGGCTGAGGGCTCCGGTTACGCTCAGAGATAACCGTGTTAACCTAAAGAACATAAACACCGGTGTGTGGTTACAAGGCTGTCAGGGCAGCAGGGGAAGTCAAAAAGGAGCCAAGACCGACGCTAAAGTTGGACCGATGCTGTCACGGCTGCCACGGAACGATCTGAAAGCTTCGTGGTGCTGCCAACGCCGGCTTCGGAGAATTAAGCGATTCATTGAGTGTTTGTTATCGCGTCGAGATCTCGTGTGATGGAGTCAGACGGAGGTCAGGGAAAGTTGAGACAGTGGAGGGAAACTCAAATCGCCCTCTAAGTTGTTGTAACTTGCTGAAAATCGAATCATTTCGTCTCCCCACATCCAGTCTGAGGCTGCACACATTCAGACCTTCAGGAAATGAGAAGCTCCCGAAAGTCTATCAGAGGGAGAAAAACAGGCAGAGGAGCTGCAGGCTGGCATGAGACTGGGCCCGTTCACACTCACTGGCTGCTCTCAGACCGCTCCGCGTTCATCCTCACTGCTGCTCCGCCGAACCACCGAGCGCCGTGCTCACGCTCTTGTATTATTTTGATATTCCATTACCTCACTGCATTGCCACGTTAGTTGGTGAAAAACACATGTTTGTAATCAGTACGACAGCACTCCAGCAACAGATGACTGCAATCAAAGCTGCTGGTCAGCACTTAAGGCAAAACATGCACGACATGAGGAAGAAACTGAACCCCACCATTGAGCGTAAACGACCGCTCTATTGTTTAGACAATCAGGGTGCGTGCACTCCAGCCGTGCAGGTACTTTGGTGATAATCCCGTCTCTTCAGTAGGTTCGAAGTCGAAGAACAACGGTCCCAACCTTTGATGGAGCAGCTGCAGGTGGTCTTCGTTCACCTCATCCCCTAAATTCACCAACCAAATTCACGCGTTGCTCCTTTAAAATCCCAAGAACGGAGCAGCCAGGTTAATTTTTTGGAAGTATTTCGGGTGCACGCAGCGATTTGCAGCTTCACACTGTCTCAGCGAGCCGCCCACACTCCCATTCTGTTGACCCAGGAAATTTAAAACAGTATGCTATTTTTATTTAATATTTCATGTAAATTGTGCCTCCTACACAGAACTGACAGACTCGGCTGCCTACCACCACGTCTTTTCATCACAGCAGATACAAGTTCTCCGAGATATTACGAGTCCCCTGCTATCAGCCGGCACTGTGTGCTAAAACTACGTTCTGGTATCTCTAAATTTCTGTCAAGGGTTCAACTGATTATGAATCGCAACTCGAAGATAGTGGAATATTGTACTCGTTGCTCTGAAAAGAGTTTCTTAGACAGTCGAGGATACAAAGGTTGAACAAGCAGGAATGTGTAGTGTAATTTATAATTTGGTCTTTTTCACAGAAAGCCTCTAATTTAACACACAAACACACACTTAAACACACATCATACTGCGTCAGATTTGATGATCCGGAGCAACAGTGTTTAGTTTTGTAACAAATCTAACGAATGGACCAAAAAAAGAGTTTCAAGTTAGCTTTCAATCCAGCCTGCAGGTGCCTGCAGCAACAACAATTGACCTGATAAACACGAGTAAACACAACGCTGCACGGATTCAACTGAACTCGTGTAAAACAGCAAACTATTTTCATGCCAACAGTTGAGATCCAGTGAACTCAGGAAGCACAATCCAGTGTTCAGTGCAAGGAATTACAAAAGCCGAGATTTAAATAAATGATCTTGGACATTTATATGAAGGAGTGTCTGCTTGAAATGCATTCATCTAAAGTTTTCGATATAAAACTTTTAATTTGAAACGAGGGCTTTTATTCTTCGAACAGAAACCAGAAGCTGAAGCAGTGGCCAACTTTAAGTGTAATTCTCGGCCTTTCTCTTAAACAAGCTCTGCTCACGTCTTCCTCTGAATCTCTGCACAGTGACAGTCGAACTAAACTTCACACGATCAGGATTAAACTTCAACTCACAGTTCACATGCATGCAGAAGTGTGGGGGCAGACTGATGGGAGGAGAGATGCAGGAGCAGATACAAATGTGTAGGCTAAAAATATAACGCAAGCTGTGCAGAGCTACAAGGAGAAACCTGGTGCTTAAATATAAACTCATTCACTGGAGCTTTTGTTTACGGCGCGTTTGAAATTCAATCAGCGAGCAACAAGCTGCTTTTCTCTAAGAGCAGAGAGGCTGAAACTTTTCAACCGAGCAGCCGACGACAGCGCGGCCGTACAGAGCGACGAGCCGATTCTAGATGTAGTGACAAAGTGCAAGAGCTTTCAAGACAGCTGCTCCAGTTCCTCCCTCTGTCACTCTCGCTCACACACACACTCGCGCGCAGACGTCCATGCACACACGCCACTCCACTCCCTCTCTCCTTTTTAGCCAGTGACAGCAGGCACCCAGCGATGACACGAGGAGTGTCTCTGGCAGCCAGTAAGGCAGCACTAAACAGACAGAAATATCTGCTCTGACAGACGGACGGACGGACCGTCAGCCGCCACGACGTGCATGCAGCTGTCACCGAGCTCACCGCTCCTCCTCCCGGCCCTCCGCGTTGAGTTTCCTTTATGAAAGTCTCTCGACAGAGTTCCCCATTGTTTTCTCCCGCACAACGATCATATACGATGTATCGACTGGCCCCTCCCACATTCAGGACACCGAGCTTGACTCTGTTTGGCTCGCAGCCAGAGAGGAGGAGGTGAAGGCAGGTTCGGTTTCACGAGGCCAAATGTTCAGCGCGCGGCCGTCCTCCTCTTGGTCTGCGCGGATCGAGCTCTGTGCTGCTTTCATGTTTTTTCCCTCTAATCTTTTTGGTTCTTGCTTTTCTTTTTTACGCGTGAATCTGTTCTCAATCTCAGTGTGTCTCTTTAGCTCTTTCTTTGTAACAGCCGTTCTCAATTAGGAGGGTCAGGGAGCAGAACGCACAGTCACTCAGATGCTGGTGCTGCGAGGTGGGAGCAGCCAGAGATCACCAGAAATCACTGGTATAATGTGCTGCCTGGAAAAATGGGTTACAGCCTCATGCGTGTGTGTGTGTGTTTGCAAGTTGCATAAATCACCAGTGTGTCAACAGGTTGTCAATGACCTCTGACTTCCATATTTAGACCCCCGTGAATATGACAGAGCTGCAAACGTCGGGGTTGGCGGAGAGCAGCCGGGAATGTGGATCTTTGTTCAACTGAAGTATCTCTCGCCCTGAAACAATGGAAAATCACTCAGGCACACCCATGCACCAAATCTTCACCCCATGGAGAGAGCCAGTTTAATTGCTTTGTTTCAATGGTCCCCGCTGAACGGGAGAGAGGCTGGCGGCTGCAGTTTACAAGACACATCTGCAGGTGTTGCATTTCAAACTGAGAAACTCAAGCTGTGAGAAAGAACATATACTTACACAGATAGAGGAATATTCAGACAGATTGTCTGACTGTCTCTTGCTCTCTCTCTCACACTCACACACACACACACACACACACACACACACACACGCACACGCGCGCACACGCACACAGTGCAGGTGCTGCACTGTTCAGTACTTCCCTCCACGGCAGCGAGCCTAAAAAACGTTGGCACATCTAAGCGAGGTGAAATTGAAAATCTCTTAACATCTGCGTCTATTTCTATAAAAATACTGACTTTAATGTGAGACGATGCAAAATATATGACAAGACAAAGCCCAGGCGCCCGTACATTGAGCACAGAGCTGTCAAACGGAGAGAAAGCGCGTGCTTATCAATGGGGCTCCTGCAATGTGCCCGACGCCTCCCAGTAAGCGCGGCGCAGCGTCGGCCTGACAGATCCAAAGCCACCTTTTCCTAGCTGAGGGTTATGTGGCTTCCAGATAACCTCCCCGTGGCTGCAGGAACCACTGCGCCGAGTTGCCATTTAACCACTGGGATGCAGCATCCACCTCACAAACAAAAAAAACAAATAAATAAAAGAGTATCACTCATTTTTTTTGGTCCTTTTAATTTTAAAGCTCTTCCAGCGCTGTCACGGTGAGAATCAGCTCTGTTTGTTCGCGCTCCGACTGGAGTAGTTTGGAGCATCTTTGGGTAGCATGCCACCAAAAGCGCCGAGAGAAAGAGCAATCAGCTGAGCTTGAGAAGGCATCCAACAGACAGATTCAATCTCCTTTTCTTCCAGCGTCTCTATTGTGGCGTTCCCACACACAGGCGCGCATGCCGCATTGCACACGTTTGTGATAATCTATGCAAATAGGCCACAGATGGACAAGAATGTATCTAATTGAGAAACATGTGTGTAACACTTAAGAATAATAATTCCTACATATTGCTCTCTTTCCCCGTGCTCGTTCTATTTCTGTCATCCTCCGTTTATTAGCGCAGAGCAACGTGTGACTGATGCTGGCGTCTTGCCGTACAATTTGTGAAATTATTCAAACAGGGCGCCGCTCGCGCTTCTTTTGTTTACTGGTGCAAGGTTGGAGTATTCATGAACGTCAATTCTCACTCTACAACCTCCACCCTGCTCGCTCTCTCTCGCTCTCTTTCACTCTCTCTCTGTCTCGCTTCCCCCCACTCTCCGTGGAGCGTTGGAGGAACGTCCCAGGC
>JAUESE010000018.1:11185595-11196913 GCA_032274725.1 Malacoctenus triangulatus | reverse complement strand
GACTCTGAAGGAGCTATTTATGTCACTTTACTTTCATGTAAATAATACATGAAATGTGCATCAGTGAATGCAGTGTCTTAATTTTCACTCATTGTGGCTATGTTTGGTTGTTTTTGCCCTCTGGGGTCTTCACTTCATTAAATGTATGAATGGATACACAAAGGCTCATGTGTGTTGCTCTGAGTGTTACTGCAGGAAAGGCATGCAAAAACAAACAGACAGATGCTTGTCTGCAGTTGTGAAATTGCAAAATGAACTTAAATTAAGCACAACATGCCAACAATTGAACAACGTTCATTTGAAGGGTCCCACATTCACAACAGAGAATGGCACAGAGCTAAAACGATGCTTCAAAGTACAGATTCACACTCCCTACTCACCGTGACTGACAAACAACACATTTTTCTCAACAAAAATACACAAAACAGAAACGAATGAATTGACCAGAATCGCTGCGCTGCAAATCAGCCAATCGGGCTGCTGCTGGCAGGCTCGGGGGGCGGGGCTTAGCTTTGTTATTGTTTTGATCGGGATGACAAGGCAGCCTAGGCCACAGTGACAGCAACAGTTACATGAGCAGGGGGGAAGGAGCACAGTCCGAAGCGCTTTTTCGTTGCATCTGTGGCAAAGGAGACGCTCACCTCCGGGAGTGGTGGAAAATAAAGTGCCTCCGGGGGTGGTACAGTAGTCATGAGGTAGCTGCGTTGTGTCGTTGATCAACACCGTCCTGTTCGGGATGGCCCTGCTCTCGCTCAGCTGACGACTGGTAGACATTTTCAGCGCCGATTGGGTGACAAATCCAGCAGCTACAGAAAACTGGGGGTGTTAATATCCCGACGGACGGTGGAAACCCGGGCCGTTCCCCACTCTTTTATCTTCCCGAAGGCTTTCTTGGCTCTCCTTTCGTCCTCCCAGCCGTCAGCACCGTCCCCTCCCTCGGCAAAGGCAGGAAGCACGACGAGCTGCGGCCGGACGTGAGATCAGCGGCGCGGGGCGTCATTCAAGGAACCAGCTGCTATTTTTAAACTTTACCAGGGAGAAGTTCACGTTTGAGTGTGGAAAACCTGCTGGGCAGTTAAAAGAAGGCTGAACTCACTCAAGTAAAAAAATGCTGGTCAGCATTAAGTAATATAATGTAACATCAATGTAATATTGTGATTTCCGCCTTTTGTTTCAATGCCTTTATTGTCATTTTTTTATCAGAAGTTACCATAAATACTTCTTTTGTTTTTTCCAGATGTGTTGTGAATTTCTGCACAACTGTAACATCAATTTTATTTGGTGTCTTGCGTTGTTGATGCTTCTTGTATTCATAAGAGAAATTTAAAAGTACAAAAGCAAAATCAGAAGTTCAAAATCAGAATGGAAATTTACTGCACTCCCACCAAAAAATTGCTAAAATAATGACATAATTGAATCCGTATTGAACGAGGCGACGTGAACGCGTCGGTAGTTATGCGCATGCGCCGTGTCCTCCGGTGGCCACCCACTCTCCCCGGCGCAGTCTGTCCCTTCCGCCGCCATCCTTCAACCGAGGCTCACACAGAAACACAGAGCCGCGCTCAATCATGAGCTACACAGTAGAGGAGAGGGGAAACCCCAACAACTTGAACTACCGCCTGTTCTTCAGTAAGTAGAAACGGAGTAGAAGTAATAAAAAAGCTGCTTTTTTACCCAATGAAAGAACTCTCTAACAGCGCGGACCAGCCGTAACCTCCCACGTGTCACCCCTTATTTATGCCTGGTTGTTTCATCACGCTGCTGTATGCAGGGATTTCAGTAATTATTGAGGAACGGGTGAATTATTGGCTAACGTCACCGCGGTCTTTCTTTACGTGAATCAGTTCTGTCGGGCGTGCCGGGTGAGAGTGCGTCCCCGGTTTCACCGGTAACGCTGGTCACAGGGGGGATGATGCAGCTGCTGCTGAAGGCAGGGCGGACCCTCGGCTTTGCTGAGTAACTCCTCGCTGATCCAGGCGGCAGGAAGTTAGTTTGTGCTTAGGTTTACCTGGCGGAGCCACGTCAACAGGTCGGACAAGGCTGCAGGTGTTTGGACTGTGTCCTCTCTGATTAGGATGTGGGAAGAAACCTGTTGGTTTTTTCATGTGAATGAAATAAAAGCTGCTGTTTTCTCACATGCAGATTGTTCCTAAATTTTTTTCATAACTTAATTTGACTGTTTTCTAGAAAATGCTGACGGAAAGTACATCTCACCATTCCATGACATACCGATGTATGCTGAGGAGAGTCAGGTGAGGCAGTTTCCCTGTGCTTCAGCTGAATATGTGAAAACTCAAGTGTAATCAACCTTTCACTCAGATCCCACTTGCACTGCAGTAATGAAAGCACCATTTTACAGCAGGAAATTCTGTCATCATGATTCGATGATTTCACTTTTGCTTTCCTGAGTTGCAGTGGCATTTCATCAGCCGCTGGCCTTTACTCTTATTTTCAGGGCTATGTTAATTTATCCAGCGAGTGCAATAGTTCACCTCTTATCTCTTATCGCCCTGAAACGGCGACCTTTATGTAACCAAACTGAAAACAGTGAGAGGGTAAATAGAAGTTATTATTCATCAACATGTTGTTTCAAAAGGCTGAAATTCTGGTTTGTCGATCTCGCAGAACATCTTTCACATGGTCGTCGAAGTACCAAGATGGACAAACGCCAAAATGGAGGTGAGACTAATTATAAGAAGACTTTCATGTCTTTCTAAACATAATATCCCTAAATAAAGAGAGTCCAGGTTTGTTGTGACTCAGTGATTGAAACATCATCACGCATCGTCATTTCAAGTAAAACTGTTTTGTTCTTTCTTCTCCAGATTGCAACCAAAGACCTCCTGAACCCGATCAAGCAGGATGTGAAGAAGGGCAAGTTGCGCTATGTTGCCAATGTTTTCCCCCACAAAGGCTACATCTGGAACTACGGAGCTATTCCTCAGGTCAGTGGGAGCTGTGAAAAGGTTCAACATGCTGATCAGTCTCCTCAATATCTCATATTGTGTGCGCAACAGTTCGCTTGAATTAACTCCCTCGTGTTTCAGACGTGGGAAGATCCAGCACATAAAGACGCAGACACCGACTGCTGTGGCGACAATGACCCCATTGACGTTTGTGAAATCGGCACCAAGGTGATTGTATAGCCGACGAGAACGTTTTGTGTCTCACAAAGCTGAATTTTTCCCTGCTCCTATCCTGAAATAATAGAAATAAGCTGATGTTTCTGAACCAGAAACTACAAATGTCGTGCAGGTGTGCTCCCGCGGCGAGGTAATCAAAGTGAAGGCTCTGGGGATCCTCGCCATGATCGATGAGGGTGAGACTGATTGGAAGGTGATTGCAATCAACGTGGAGGACCCCGAGGCCGGCGACCTGAACAGTAGGCGTCTCGCTTTATCCCTTTTACTTCTGCTCAAGTGTTCCTCGCTTCAGTTTCGTACATGCAGGATGATTTGTCTGTTTTCAGACATCGGTGACGTCCAGCGCCTGAAACCTGGATACCTGGAGGCCACGGTCGACTGGTTCAGGAGGTACAAAGTGCCAGATGGGAAGCCAGAGAACCGGTTCGCCTTCAACGACGAGTTTAAAGACAAGGTCTCCACCTTACACACCTACTTTTTTTTTGGCTTCATGACAGATGGATTTAAAATGATTGTGTAGATTCTCACCTCCCTTTTCCTGTTGATCAGACATTCATGAAAGCAAAACAGGGTTTGAAGGAGTTGCAGCTGTGTCAGTTTCGTCCTTGCTGCTTCCTGAAGATACAATCTTTCACCATAAAACATGTCGTCACTGAATTGTTGCAGGACTTTGCCGTTGAGGTGATCAAAAGCACTCACAAATCCTGGAAAGCCCTCATTTCCCAGCAGCTCGACGGCTGTCAACTGAACTGGTGAGTGATGCCGGTTTGACGCTGCTTTCACTCAACATCTGCTTTTTACAATCATCTCCACTGAAGGTGTGATGGAAGGTGACTGTTTGATTTGAATGTCCGTCTCATGGCAGCAAAAACACTTGCGTCTCGGCTGGCGACAGCTGTAACTGCCTCTCAGCGGACGATGCCAAAGCTGCTGTCGAGGCGGTAAGGAACTTTTCTTTGAACTCATTTTGCAACTTCATGCCAAACATCAGCACGAGGCCTCTGGAGCTGATGTTTCACTTCATTTTCAGGCGAGTCCTTGTGGGAAGGAAGAGCCAATCCCTGTATCAGGTAGCTGCTGACGCAGGATTTGTTTCCATAATGTTTGGATTATTGAAATTCTGCTAAATTTAACCGCTGTTTTCTTCTCCTTCACAGTTGATAAATGGTTCTACTACGAGCGGAAGTAAACCAGCAAGGAGCCATTTGGACTGGAGAGAAGTGAAAGGCTTATGATTTACAGAAATATTTGAATAGGACATTACTGTTAGGACTTAACGGGGCAATGATTTTTTTTAAAGGTAGTGTAATGACGGAATGGCTGGATGGGGGTCTTCCTGTTTAGATGGAGGTGTAGTGGTTAGATTCTGTTGAGAGCACCAACAATCCAAATGAACTCAATGTCTTCACCAACAATTTTCCTTATTTAACAAAGATCTCTTTGGAGATGTGCTTTCATGAGCAACGTACAGGTCCTGTGCCTGATAGATAATTGTACCCTGTATGAGACCGTTGTGCTTTAATAAAGCTTCACTCCTTAATTTATCATACAAGTGTGATGAGTATTCATGTTTTTCTGCATCATTGTGAACGCGGGAGTCTGAGAAACTCTGCACCCAACTCATCTGACCAAAGTGAAATGTAGTTCTGCTCTCGCTGATGATTATGAATCTCTTCTTTTTCAGTGTGTAGGACCAGGAAGTGATCTTTAACCCACTTTTCACCCAGTCAGACAGAACAAGGGTGGAGACACTTTCGAACTGGATTTCAGTTGTCAGCATGCTGCCATCTAGTGTTCACAATCTCGTTTGCGTGTTCTCATTAAATCTGACAGTGTCCCAATTTTGGATGGAAATATTTCGCATGCATGTGAAGTTGCTAAATATGATGGTTGTTCAAGTTAAAAGTAGAGATGGATTTGTGGTTCGCTCGGTCTCACAAACAGAGAGGGGATAAAACTAGGTTAAACTTTAACAGAGACCTTTTGTGAGGAGTTTACACTGCTTCTCGTGTGTGTCCGGATGTTCTTTGGTTATAGCTCCTAAACTTAAAATACTGATTAACATCGAAAGATGTTCCTGGTGTCTTTTACTCTCTGCATCTTCACTGCTTACTTGTGAAATATCTGTGTTCTTGTTGCTGTTTTATGAAGCTAAAAAAATGATTTCAAGTCGTTGATAGTTCAACAATAACGAAATGAAAAGTCCAAAGCGGCAGACTGTGACAAATGTAATCATGTCTGTGTTGACGAGGTTTTAAAAAAAACGCGTTAGTGGCTCCCAGTGAGAGGCGCGCGCGCCCCCGCTCGTGGCGCTGTATTCGGCACAGTGACGTACGTGCGTCAGGATAACTGTTAAAGTTGCGGCCTCGCGCCAGTCGGGACAGGACCGGACCTCAAGGCGGAGGACAGGGAGCGCTCAGACTTCACCAGCAGAGGTAACACCGCGGAAAAACAGTCTGCGGAGCTTTTCTTCTTTGTTTTCCTCCGCCGTCACGTTTCTGTTTGCGCTCTTTGTGATGGATTTCTCTTCTGACGCTCTTCTGTGTTTTTTTTCACACCATTTGCGCAGAATATTGTTTACGATATTTGTTTACTTTAGTTGTAACGTGAGAAGCCGAATCGTAAAAAACAGTTGATGAGATGCTCATGAGAAGCCTAACGAAAACCTTCCTGTGTTTGTTTTAATGTTTATTTTCAAACTTCGTTATGAAGTTGTGGTGTGAAACTTACATAAGAATTTGATGCTATTTATACTGTTGTGTTCATGAGCTCAACATAGCGGCGCTGTGCCTCATGTAAAACTGTTTTGAACCACATGTACACATTAATTGTTAGTCTTTATGTCTGGAGTTTGCCAGACACGTTGTGTGATAAAGTGGCACAATTAGGTGATTTCTGGAAGCCTCTGCCAGCAGAGTCAAGCCTGTTCACAGCAATAAGCACATGAAGTTCACAGAGAGTGACAGGTGTTTGTATGTCAGAGAGAGAGAGAGAGGGAGAGAGAGAGAGGGGTTGACTAGCAGATCGAGTGTCCTTGTCACATCCCGTCATAAAAATAGTCGGTGTGAAGGAGTGGGGCAACTCTCAGTGCAAACCTGCCTCAGGGAGCCACCACAGGCTGCTCGCTGCTCCTTCTCATTCATGCCTCAAAACTTGTGCAATCACACAGAGCTTACACATACCAGAAAAGTAATCCTGGGTCACCAACAATGAGTCTCAGTGCTGGACTCTGCAGCAGCGGAGGGTGTTTCTACTCCTATTGCAGTTAGGTTCAAATTTGTTTTGCTTGTGTCGGAGTTCATCCCTGTTATTGAACTTATTATTTTGTGTTCCTCGTTCATGGGCAGTAATTTTAGTTTTCTGTGTTTCTGGCAATCCACAGAAATGTCTTTTATATTTGACTGGATCTACAGGAGCTTCAGCAGCATCTTGCAACTATTAGGTGGAGTATAAAACAAAAGTATCACTGTGATTGACCATGAAAAAGCACAATGTTTATTTTTGCCATACGAGTAGAACGTCCATGTTTAACATAATGGCTTTTGTTACACTTTATATCTATTTAAATCACAGAAATAGGTCAGTAATTCTATTTTCACTATAGAATCTGAATTTCCATTTGGTTCGACGTCAGGACTGAAGAATACAACAGATTCTGTGTTCATGCTCCTCGACAAGAAATGTTTAAACAAGACAAATGGCCAAAAAGCTCCTAAAGTTGTACATTTCACTGTTATTCTGTGACTTTCTAAAAGGGATGAGTTTCTCTTGTAAACTTGTAAACTTACATTACATCCTCTGGCTTTATCTTCTGCCTCAATATCATCAGCAGCTTGTTTACATGATGTTGTATTGTGGATGATTCCCATTCACTGGATTTCTTTCCTCTGGCAGGGTTGTACAAGAAGAGTGGCAAGCTGATTTTTCTGGGGCTCGACAATGCTGGAAAAACAACACTGCTGCACATGCTCCGAGACGACAGACTCGGACAGCACATGCCGACGTTATACCCAAGTACACTCAGCAACACGGCCAGTTGTCCCCCGAGCTGCCATTTCCTTGTTTTCTTGCGTTATCACTTAACTAAAGTGGGTGTTTTCACTCTGCTTCAGCGTCTGAGGAGCTGACTATAGCAGGAATGACCTTCACGACCTTTGACCTCGGAGGTCATACACAAGGTGGGAGTGAGGGGATTTTTTTGTGGTGCTCTGTTGGTGCGTTTTCAGAAGTATGGCATTAGTAGTGATACACTTGAATCCTCCCACAGCGCGACGGATCTGGAAAAATTATTTTCCAGCCATAAATGGTATCGTCTACTTGGTGGACTGTGCAGATCATGAGCGGTTAGCAGAGGCCAAAGTTGAACTGGATGTGAGCTTTTTCCATGATTTATTTCCGATTATATCACTGCGTGTATTTTTAGATAGCGGTGATGTGAGTCGCCTGTTTGAGGGATAACGCTCCTCTTTCCTTGTGCAGGCTCTGTTAACAGATGAAACCATCGCAAACATCCCAGTTCTCATCCTGGGGAATAAGATCGACCGTCCTGAGGCCATCAGTGAGGATGCACTCAGGGGAATATTCGGTCTTCACGGACATACAACAGGAAAGGTAATGAGAACATGGGGGATGTAATGTGAAGAATAAGCTCAGTTTTTTATTGCCTTCTGCACACCACAAACACGTCCACCTGTAGAGTTTATGAGGAGATGTTTGTTGTGGTCTCAATCTGGTTTTTACAGAAAATGATGTGTGCTTGTGACATTTTGCTGTGTAATAAAAGTAAAGGTAATCCACATCATTGGGGCTGCAAGGCCAGCCAGATGCATCAATTCATGTTATTACCTTCTCAAACCCTGTAGTGTTTTAACTGTGAAGTCCTACTTCAGTACTTCTCTGATTTTGCAGTGTCAAGTGTATTTCTTCATTCATCTTTACTGCTTATGATGCACATTCCCTGTTTATCAATATAAATCCAGTTTCTTTCAGCAGAAGAAAATGTTTGTTAATTAAAAGACCTACACTTTGGAATAACAGAAAGCTGCAGGTTAAAAGGTGTTTTTGTTAGCATGTTGGTTTGTAGAAAACAGATCAAATCTCCTTTGTGTGTTTCTGCTTCTCTTCAGGGCACGGTGTCTTTGAAAGAGCTCAATCTGAGGCCGATGGAGGTTTTCATGTGCAGCGTGCTGAAGAGACAGGGCTATGGGGACGGTTTCCGCTGGCTCTCTCAATATATTGACTGAGTCGGGCTCTTCTGCAAGCCTTAATGACATTTATCGATGCAATCTGTGCACAAAGACAAGTTCCACACAAAACTACCTACTGTAGAAACATGTTTTATTAAATATACGTAATGTGAGACTACGTCTGCCAGTAAGAAATCAGTTCGAAGGTGTGTTTTCTAATCATACATAAACCCTGCGAAGCAATCTTTGTGTTCTAATGATCATACAGTGGTTAGTGAGAGATACGACCATTTATCGGTCTGTGTGGTGAAGGAACTTCCTGCTGCAGTCCGTTAAAGCCTGCTGGGAATTCGGTCTGTCCTATAGACGAACATGGCTGCACTGTGAACTAGTTTCTGACCCAGGTTTATTTTTGGCTGCTGGTGTTGACTTACATTGAAGGTCACTTTAGTTAACATTGAGAGTCTGGAGACTCGCTCTGATGAGAAGGAGAGGTTTTAGGTGGCACAGACACAACATTTTTTTCTTAATTATCATCACATTTCTTTTCATGTGATATAAATCTTAGTGAACTTATAATTATTTAATAAAAAAAGGGGGTTTACTAGAAAGTGTCGCTGAGACTTGGTTCCATGTTTATCCTCATTGACACTGTAGTCTGCTACCTCCATGGGTTCTGACATTCATGTTTATTTTTTTTAGGTAAATCTGCAGGAAGTTTACAACCACAGTAAATACCATGAATGTTATTTAATGTTATTTAAATAACGTGAATGTGAGTGCAAATATTTATCACTAAACTGTGTTGGATGTTGAAACTCAGCCTGCGATGGCACAGCCAAGTGATGTACCAAGCTGGTCTGCAGAGAGCAGGTCACACTGCTGTTTTTGTAAAGAGTCACTGCTGTGAAACGACTTGAGTACTTTGTGATTAGTTACTGCTCAATATGCAGTAATCTTATGAGAGTACTCCGCTGGTGCTGGAAGACAGATTGTGCAAAACAAAAGCATGGAGTTATCATGCAGTATTCTCTGTCATTTTGTGTATACAATCATATTTATATTTTTTGCAATAAAAGTGGGCTTTGCCTTGTGTTACATCAAGCGATGAGATGTGAAGGAATGCATCTGTTGCAAAAGGTAGGTCAGATTCTTACTGATGAGTGATGTGTGAAAATTTAGCTTAATAAATATTTTTGACAAGACTTCAAATTGAGTTTGTGTTTTTTTTCTTCATTTGTTATCTTATCACAGCAAGAAAATAATGTTTTAAAAAAAGATTTGTGTGTATTTAAGATGTCTCAATGTTTGACGTGCAAAGAGCGTCTGTATTTTAACTTCCACATGGTAAAACTCATATTGCATTTATACTGAGGTCATAAATCTTTTTCTAGTTGTTTAGTATAGCTTATCAGTTAATTTCTGTCTCTCGGATAGTTTTTGTGTGTCCGTCAATATTCATAGTGAGGTTTGGACAGCTTTTCTCTGAGGTTCACATAACGGTGCAGAGTCCATGTACAAGTGTATTTTTCTCAGAACACGTTGTGCTATTCGGCGAGCGACACTCATCCCGCCTTTTCGTTTCCTATTGGCTACGAATCACTGGCGTTGACATGCTAACGAATCAGAGCGAAGCAACCAGGAAGTCAGAAGCAGAAGTTACAACACCAGATAAACATGCCATGATACAAACACCGCTAGCTTGGACTACCACTGATTCCATACACAGCGTGGAAGCTTCTCCCCTTTTATCATTTATAAACCCGACACTCATTTCAATTTTCTACTTTTTGGACGTCTTTTTTAAGCTCTTCACCTTGTTGGACACTGTTGTAGCCTCGCTAACATGGAGCTGAAGGAGGTGGAGCGGTACTGCTGTGTGGTCAAAGTGTCCGAGGCGCATTCAGCGAAGAAATCGGTGAGTTGCAGCGGTGTCATCGTCCACCCGAGCTCCGGAACGATCATCTGCACCGGCCTCCCGTTTTCACGCTTCCTCCACGACAGGGAGGCGCTGTCGTCGGAGAACCGCGTCCTGTCGTCGCACAGCTTCGGCGACAAACTGAAAATCCGCGTCAGCTTCTCTGCTCAGCGAGACTTTCACTCGTTCACGCGGAAATCACCACGGCAGAAGGAGGCTGCGGCCGAGCTGCTGATGCTGGTTAACTGTGTGGAGTTTAAACGGACTTTCCAGACACTTTTTGGAGGAGCTGACCAGTGGCGTTTCCATGGTGACAAGCAGCAGGTGGAGGAGGAGGAGGAGGATGAGTTGATCAGAGATGCTCACCTCCTCAGCTGGTTCGCTGTGCTGAGGACAGGTGTGGAGGTCCCGAGCCTCCTGGAGCTGGGGGGCATCCCCAGGCAGAGCAGCTCGTCGCTGGAGAAAGGCTCGCCCGTGGTGGCGTGCGGCTCGCCGTTCGGCTCGCTGTGCCTCGACCTCTTCATCAGCACCCTCAGCAGAGGCATCGTCAGCAACCTCGCCGGCGAGGACAACGCCGTCATCCTGACCGATGCCCGCTGCCTGCCGGGCACGGAGGGGGGAGGGCTGTTCGCGCTGGACGGCGCCTCGAGCCGGCTGCGCCTCGTCGGGTTGATCGTGTCTCCGTTTGGCTGGAGGGCCAACGAGTGGATCGGCCTCACTCTGGTCTGCTCCACCCACGACATCATCAGGAGCGCCATCCGCTGCGCGAGCAGCGAGGACCCGCTCAGAGACGCGTGGCTCCACCCGGGCGACGCCGCCATCTGCATGTCCACCGCAGCTCACCAGGCGGACGCTGCGAGCTACCCCACCGTGTGCTTTGTGGACAGCGGGCAGTTCTGGGGCTCGGGCGTCGTCGTCGCCCCGCAGCTGGTCGTGACGTGCCGGCATGTTGTCAGTGGGAAGTCGACAGTCACTCTGAAGTTCCATCACAAGGAAAGGTGACGAAGCACACTCAAGATCTGTAGAGTGTGGACAACTAACAAAACTTCAAACAATAGACCATCCCCTTGT
>JAUESE010000018.1:11137319-11151191 GCA_032274725.1 Malacoctenus triangulatus | reverse complement strand
ACAAATGACTTGGACGACATCTCCACAGCCACAGACAGTGGTGCCCTACTCTCTGCCTCTTCGTCTTGTCCCTGGCCAGGGGGGGTGGTGGGGGGGGACTTCTATTCTAAGCTCTCTGTTAATATTTTGCTTTGCCTTCTTATCTTTGTTAATGTGAAGCACATTGAAATGCTGCGTTGCTGAAATAAACTGGCGTTGGCTCGCTTTACTCGCTTCGGACTGACACCAAAGTGTGTTCTAATACTGACCCATTTCAAGGTGGAGCTCTGCAGCTGCTGCAGCAGCGTGCCTGCTTCACCCTCTGTGAATTGAACCCAGCAGAAGAGAGGAAGCAGAAAGGCCGTGTGATCAGACCCGTTCAATGCAGGAGTTAAGGCCTGGTCATGAAACCCGAGCAGATGTGATGTGACAGACTCGAGAGAGGGGCTCCAGAGAGAGGAGGGGAGAACATGGCAGGCCCACAATGATCGTCTCATTTATTGGAGAGAGTTGAAGAAGAAAAAAGAAGAAGAAGAAAAAAAAAAAGCGACTGAGCAATCCTGGAGTCACGGTGCCAGAGGGGGTTTCAGGTAATCTCCTTATAAAAGCTCTGTGAATACACTCCGTCAGCCGAGTGACTGTGCCGTCCCCGGGTCGGACGCTTTGTGACTCACAGGGAGGGAATGTGATTGTGAACGCTGGAATGGCTGCAGGATGGAGACATGTAAAGATCAAATGATGCTCATTAACAAAACACGGTGGCTCCTACCATCCAGAAAAGATGCCGGGAGATTCAGTGAGTCGATGCGCCGCACCCTCGGGCCGCTCACAGACTCTGTACCTACTTAAAAACTCCATTTCATTGGAGTTAGCAGAATTATATAGGACATGCTTTGTGTTTTGCCCGTAGCAGCTAAAACCTGGAACCAATTTATCTCATCCATATAACGCAAATTCCCAAAACCTTGAGACGTTCACACACATGTGAATAATTCATAGAATGCAACAATGTTTTTATGAATTTAATATTTTACATAGATATGAATATTACACAGCCAGCATAGTGAGAGTTGAAAGTGAGAGATGTTGCTAATTTAATCTAATGATGAGGCCTTTTTGAATGTATTGCCAGCTTGGAACAAAGTGGGACACCAGAGGTTGAGACAGTCGAGTGGTGCGATCAAAATGAGTTATTTTTTATTTCTTTGGAAAATCTTATGAGTTTTTGCAAAAATATCTGAGCAGCTTTCATATAGACTGACTTGAGTTTTATGTAACATCAGTAGAACTTTGAAAATGATCAGTTTTATCGTTGGCCGGATGGGTAACAATTCTTCTTCACCACCACTACCAGGAAATTTCATTCCTGTTTGACTATATATCTGCCAAAATGATGACATCAGTTTCACTCTTTCTTTGTTTCATTTTTTTCCTTGTATCTGTTTTGCGAGCGTTTGAACCCTGAAAAGCAGAAACATCTGCATTAGCACCTGCTCTTTGTGTGGTTGTTGGATTATGTTAAGCAGCCACCCAGACTGATCTCAGAGCTGTGTACATGTTGGCGCATAAATAGCAACATGTGGGCTGGCAGTTTGTTTTGCGAGGCGAGAGCAGATCTCACGGCTGCAGAGAAGCAGCAGTGAGAGGATGAAGGCCAGCGGTGCCACACGGAGGATGAGGGTGAAGCAGGAGGTCGCGACCTCGCAGCCTTCTCACGGCTGCAGCCGACCACAGACTCCTGCGCCTGCTCACTCGTCCCCGTTTTCTCTCGATAGTTTCTTTTTTTTTAATGAATCTGTTGTCAAAATATTCATGAATTTGCCTGAGTTTCAATGGCTGGACATCTTTTTGGGACCATGCACAGTTTTGATGAAGACCCTTTTTTTTTGTGGGTGCGGTACGAGAAGAAAACAACCACTGCAGACTTCTTATCTAATATTTTGAACGAACTCCTTCTTCAGGCTATAATGCGCATGTATAATTCAAAACCAGAAGGTGGAATAAATTCAGTAAACATGCTTGAAATCTCAAATACTTTGTGATTCAAAGAGCAATGACAACAGCACAGCAAGTCTTGTTTAATTCAAAACCAAACACAAAAGCATAACATTGGCAGCTTTGCTAAATAATGCACGCCGTTCTAAAACGAGAGGTAGCTTCATTCGGAACATCTCATAATAAGAGAACTTATGAATAATAATTGAGGTCGTTTTTCTCTGGCTGCTGTCATGTGGTCACAATTCACCCTGCCTGCATTGACATTTCTTTCACACCAACACGTTAGCAACACGGCCCCTGCCAAGCGACATCCAGTCGATATCCACGATGAGGCTCTTTCACAGTTACAATGATGTCGAATGAAAGCGGAAAATCATCCACTTCTTATGAGTGTGTGATGTCAACGCGTTTTAAATTTCCTCTGCTTGCTCGTATCACGTGACTGACAACAATAAAGGAAAATTACATGTGGACATTAAGCTGCATTTTTCACCTGCGTATTGCGCGCTCGTGCTTTATTAGGTGCACTTGCGCAGTGTGACCCGATCCGTTCCGATGCTGTAATGCAGAAGCGTGAAGAATCCAGGTCAGGACGACGCCTTTCACCGGCAAGATGTTTTCTCATTTATTTCTTCAAATAGAAACCATCACGATAAGATAATGAGATAAAGTAAAGCTATTAGACTTAAAAGGTCTTTCAGAACAAAGGCACCCTCGAACACACTCATCTCTCTTATACACACGCATGTTATTCTTTCTTTGATTCTTCTGTTTATAGTCTACGCTTAAATGAAGTTTATGATGTATTATTTCAACCTGTGTTGTTTTACTTGCACGTAAAATGACAATAAAGCAATCTTGACTCTCGAAAAGGTCAAGTAAAAAAGGTTTATCTGACTTCTTATTTAAGCTGATGTTTCAAGGCCTGCGACCAAAGGGTGTGTGAAGCGCTAATGCTGTGATGAAGAACTGTGTGTTTCAGCAAAACTGGCCAAACATCACGGTCCCTCCTCCCCCCGAGAGAGCAGGTCTGTTTCTGCTTCTGCCAGCAATAAATCAACACCCAAATGGAGGAGCGTCCCAGCTCCAGCTTCAGGTGTCGCCGGCTCACAGAGCTCACAGAGCTGAGCTGAGGGTCCTGCTCTCAGAGCTGACGGCCCCCCCACACACAAACACACACAAACACGGGGCTCAGATGACTGAGAAGCGAGACGCCACGAGCTGAGAGATTCATCTGAGGGATGAAATTATTCTCTCTTTTTTTCCTCTCCTGGTTTCAGATTCATCCGCTCACAGCGACCGGCACCACAGCCCACTTTACCTAAACCACGAGAACTATTAAAGATAAAATCATGAACTTTTTTTTAATTCACAACAATGTGTTGTTGCCATAGCTACAGCCTTGTAAACACAATCCCTTGTAGCTCTTTAGTGAATTAATTAACATGAGCATATTCAATAGAGCGGAGAGAAGAAGGCTGTATCTGAGCTAATCCAGATGTAAATTTATTGCATTCTCCACTTAAGTGCAACATAATTGCTATTTCTTTTTGCACCATTTAATGAAGCAAATATATCTTTGGTAGAGAAAAATGCACATAAGTAGTTTCTCCTTCTGATTAAAGCAAATTGTTTGAGGGGGAAAATCCTCTGAACAATCCATTTGGCTGCAGATTTATTATACATGAATTGCATCGCCTGCGGCTGGCCGGCCTAACAACTCTCCCAGGCCTGTTTGAATTGTAAAACACAGCACCTGTCACGCTTTATTTCCTTTTTTCCATTTTCCTTTTTTCCATGACACGGTGCAGACACCGTCCCCCCCTCTGACGGTGCAGTGAGAGGGAGGGGGGCTTCAGCTGGGGGCTGAGACGTGCTGCACAAGTACAACAGAAGAGCAGTTGTGACCCATTTAAAGTACATGTGCACTTGAAGGACGACAAGTCAAACACTGTGTCCTCAAAGGCACATTCACTCCAAACAATAGGTGCAATCAGCCATGAACATCTCACATGCGAACAGGCATTCCTGACAGATTGTTTGCAACGTCTTTATCGTGTCCTAAATCAAAGGCGATGCAGTGGCGCCATCATCTGGACATGTTGAGTATTACATGATACGGGGACAACTGTGGGGGGCTGATTACTGTTTCTAAAACAAACTGAGCATTAACAGATTACTTCATCATTCTACCAAAGTACATTTTCAGGTATCTGAATCTCCATGAAGTTTTACCAAAATGTGCATTTTGGTTTTATTTCTTTATCACTTCTTATATTGTTATTGTTCTTCCTTCATTTTAAAGTGCTGGTCTTTCTTTGTCCTATTGTTTGCATTGAACAGATGGTATGTTGAGTTTGGTCAGTTTCAACTGGAAATAAATCGAGCTCATATATTTTTACATCCTGTTTTATTTGCACATTGCACATAGTTTTAAACTTCTCTGTATTTTTTGCTTTTCATTGTAAGTTACCTTTGATTGAGATGAATGGTATGTGGTTCGTCTTTGGTGTGCACCTCTAAACGACGTGTGCTTCACTCTTAGGCCAAACTACAAACTCAAAGAAGAAGATATAATAATTTAAAACACGTCTGAACATCTTTTGCAGAACTCAACATTTTTATATTTGCAGTAAAGTAAAATTGAAGCTGAAGATGAACCAGATCAGTTGAAGTTAAAGACTGAATATAGTGAAGCGCAGTGGAGAACAACTTGATGCTTTGGTTGCCATCAGTTCTCACACATAATAAACACATTTACTGACTTTGTGTGAAACAGTTAACACACTGAGACTACATACCTGAGCTCAACAAAGGAACGGAGGAGAGTCCTGATCTCACTCCATCAAAAACAGACAAAGAGACGTGGTGAAATCACACCTCAGCATATTAACAGGAGACATTTCAGTTCATCAGGAACTCTTGCTTCCTCTGCTGATTTCAACACAAACAGTCAGTAAACACGTCTGAGTGAACTACACGTTCACTCCGCGATTTCTCAAAAAAAACCATAATGACTACCAGCTCGTTTGACGTCAGTTTAGCCCAAACTACGAGGCCTACGTGCGCTGCGTGCTGGTGTCGGCGGATCTTTCACAAGGATCAGTGCTCGGCAGCTTCTTTCTTCCCGTCTTTCTCTTCCAAATCACCAGTGGGTGTGTCTCTCTATTGTTTCCTGCGCTTTGGGCATTGACACTTTTTTTTTCCTGCCAGTTTATGAGGCTGAATTTGACTGTCAAAAAGTATGAAAGCAGTAAACATGCAGCAGTTGCTGTGCAGGAGTTCGTGTTGGGGGTCGCTGGCCTGTGCAGCCTGGGATTTGGCCTTTGCCATCATCAAAGGGGGTAAAAAAATGTTTCCAGGCAGGGTAGAGAGCGGAGGACGTGTGCTGCAGCCTCATTGGTCCATAAATACGGTGGGCGGGGCCTTCCTGCGGGCCTATTTAACGCTTTGTTCCATTGTTGCAGAGTGTGTTTTCCAGTTTGTCAGGCCCGGGGGACAGTGGAGAGCCACTGTCAGAGGACACCACCGCACTTTATACAATAGTAGGGAGCTTTTAAGGAGTCACAAATGTCCTTTACTTGTAACCGGTCTCTGGACGGGAGCTGTCCTCCGTCCCCAGCGGAGGACAGGGGCGCACAGAGGCTGTCCTGGGGCAGCCTGCTGCAGAGGCTGACAGAGCTGAAAGGAACCAGCCGGAGGGTCACATCGGACCACTGCTGCAGGAGTGAAACCGGTGAGTCCATCAGGTTGTTTCTGTTCTTTAATCGATTATCGCACAACAGCCAAACAAGCTTGCATGTCAAAAGTCATGAAAGAAAATTGGAGACTAACATACAGACCCCCCCCCCCTCCCCTCCCCCTTTGTTCCAGGGTCTGTGGCAGACTTGTCCCTGTCAGAGTTGGACAGCTGCTTCTTTTATCCGCTGGAGGAGAGCTTGGCTGCAGAGGTTGCAAGCACCATCACACAAAGCCTCCAAGATGCCTCCCACCTCCTGGGCTGCTCCAAGCTCGTCCTGCCCGACTGCCTGCTGCACCACATGAGTCACGAGCTCCTCCACCTGTCCGTCAGCGAGCCGTGCGGTCTCAGGGGGGCCGTCATCGACCTGTGTGTGGACAAGGGGGACCAGAGCTCCCTGTGCACGGTGGACCAACTCGCAGTGGATCCCACCTTGGTCCCCACTTTCCACGTGACGCTGGTGCTGCGGCTGGAGTCCAGCGGGCTGTGGCCCAAGGTTCAGAAGCTGTTCAAAAGCACGAGACCCCCACAGAGGTCCGCGCCGACTCTGAGGCTGAGCACCGGCTTCAGGGCCATCAAGAGGAAACTGTACTGCTCTGGGGAGCTGCTGATTGAAGAATGCTGCTGATTCGTCCTCCCGTCTCTGGCAAACTGAGACCACAGAAACTGTTCACAAAGAGGCTGCTGAGTTACATTACTGGGCTGTGACAGAAACACTGCTACATGTTCCAGCAGCACCTTCAAGATGGTCTTACGAAGAAAGACGCCTGCCTTTGTTAAGGCATGACCTCCACATTCCAGCCTCTGACTCTTGGCAGCTACTCACCTGAATGCAGGTGACTGAACGGTGAACTTTTGTCTTCACATGGGTCTGCTTCTTTTCTATGAATGTGAAGTCACGCCTGAAACTGAATGGCTGATGTATTTGATAGTCAAATATTGCCATCTGAGATGTGTGTTTTGTACTTTTAAATACTTGAAAGAATAAATTATTTTTTGATAATCGATGTGTTTTCTTCATTCATCTTGACAAAGCACCATTATATGATACCCAGTGTCCCCAAACCAAGTATCACACAGTACACTTTACCAAGCTATAACAGAGATGTAGAACATAAACATGGAGAATTGAAACTTAATTTGGTGTGTATCAATGAATGCCTTTTGTTTGGGGGTTTTAATAAAATAAAAGCTGCAGTACACCAGTTAACCTGTAGAGGGCACTGCGATGAACAGAAAAGATGTGCTTGTGAGCAACAGGAATTATTTGCGCTCTCTGGCGTTAGAACCTTATAAACTAAAAACTAATCGTGTCCTTTAGATGTTTGTGCTATCTTAACTGTTTCTGCTAAGAGTTTAAATTAATCGAACTTTGAGAAAACTGCTTCACTACTGTTTTTCTGCTGCAAGTAGAGCACATGGTCCACTTAAGCAACCTCAGTTTCGTTCTAGTTTCCAGTATGACAACAAAGCATCCCCCAAACGCCTTTTTTTTTGAATGTTTAGTGATTTGGACTCATTTTGGAGGCCAATGAGGGAGTCAGCAGTAAGATAACGTCAAGCTATTATCTAAACAGCGATTCTTTGTATTGACGAGCAGGAAAAAAATCAATCTTATGACAAAATATGACGCTTTTGAAATGAGGTTAGAAGGCTGCGGAGCGCACGTTGCCCCCAGAGCTGTGTGCATGTGTCGTACCAGAGAAAATATGCATCAGACAATCACAGGACAGATTTAATTTAAAGAATTCTTTATACAATTTTAGCATGTTAATTTAATAAATATGTCTTATTTTATTTGTGCAACAAATTTCAATAATCTTTATCCAACAGGCTACAAGCAAATCCACAGAACATTGTAAATGGCTCCAACACACCCTGCACTGTTAACCGTAAAATGAATATTTACAATGGTAAGATCTATAAAAATTACACACTTGTCTTGTGAGTGGCTCAGACATCCGTCTATGAGAAGGCCATGAAAGTTTCTTCAAATGTTTCAGGAAAACAAAACGATGGGACAGAGAAAGCCAATCTCAGCAGCTTGTTTTACCATTCCAACAAGAAAAAACAAAACAAAACAACGATCTTCAATTCCACCACGACGGCCCCGCTGGGAGTCTGTCCTCCGTTGTAAAGACACTATGATGTCAGCAGTCAACTCAAAGCTTCTCACAGTTCTACAGGAAGTCAATCTACATGGAGGTGCAGAGAGGTTCCCTGATAAGGTCTGCTGCCCACTGCACGTAAGGCATTCATGTTTCTCTTGGTTTGTCTGCAGATATATGCTCCAATTTGAGTGGGCTCTGACCGACTTCTTCTAACTAGATTCAAGTAGTGACGAACCTGAAAGAAACAAACAAAAAACAAGAGCATCAGTGACAGAGATTCACTTTTCACTGTCTAGAATAGGAGTCACTGAGCTCTTTTAGTTCATATCCTTCAGTATCATCACGAGTTGAGCAGCGGTTTGCCTTTTAATAGATTTGTGACCTAAGAATTCGACCTCAGTTCGGTTTGCAGGTGAATTATGATTTTAATGCCATTTATGCATATTTTCAAACCAGCTGTTGGACATGAATTGTAACTAACAAGCAGAAATAAATGAGAGAGAGTGATCATGGCTACATGAATACACTTCTAATCCAACAAGGTGGTTTCAGCTTCAAACATAAAGGCTCAGTGTAACTTTAATAGGCTTTAACTATGTTTAAACATTTCCTGTGAGCACACTGATTTGCTTCTGATTCTAAAATTGTACATTTTTCCAAGGATATATCTCTTTTTTCTTTTTTTTTTTGGACAGACCTTTTCAGTGAATAAAAAAACAACTCACTTGCTGGAAACCAACAGGCCAGAGTTAATCCTTCAGGTTCTGATTACTTTTGTTACTGGCCAAAGCTTCCACATGATACTGCATTTGTGAGCAGTATCTGCTGCATAAAACATCTTTTGTTGGTGCAGCAAAACGCTTGTGGGAAACAGTCATCTGAGATAAGTGGACTCACTTAGATCTCAGGTGTCACTTCTCGCTTGAAGGCACATTACTGTGGCATCATCAGTTCACAAAGAAAGGATAAATCACACATTCTGCTCCCTGCATTTATTTGAAGGGGAATAAAATTAGCACGATGGGATCGAAAAGAAGAGAGGAAGTGATCTGCTGATAGTTGGACAAAACATGCCAAACCAAAAGAACGTACAAAAAGATGTTTGTGTTAATTTACCCATTTCCATGTGTGTCCAAGTGGTTTCTATCCGTCCAATATAACCTGAATCTCAGATAGTCTGGAGCAGCTGGGCGTCCCCATCCTCTGCGCTCTCTGATACAACTCAGAATCCCCGAAGTACCGAGCACGATAGAGCAAACCTTCCTCTGAAAGCACAAACAGCGCATCAGCACCTCAGAATTCAAACAACCAACAACAAACATCAACAGAATCAAATTACAAAACTCTGAAATTACATAAAGTTTAAAACTGAAGCACAATCTAAGTATTGAAATGGCTCTTTTTTTCTGTTATTAATGGTGACACTGTGTTCTTATAGCACAGCAAACTACAGAATATTAAGACAAATTAAAGCAAATTCAAACAAACAAAAACTGTAGATTTAGGGTTGTATGGATGCTCTCTATCCTCATCATGAATCAAACATATTTGGATGAAGCCGTGAATGAGTAACCTTGTGGACCTGGACTCTCATTAATCATTAAAATCCTCGTTAGGCTCAGTCGTGCCGTGAACTCACTTTGCTGCTTCTCCTTCCAGCAGTTGTTTCTGAGGTTGGAGATGTAGTCTTCTTCCACACTTCTCTCAACGCTCTTCAGGGAATTCCCAGAATATTCTTCATTGAAGCGCTCCCCCACATAGAAAGGCACCTTCAGGTGTGTCGTATGCCTTTTGTGAATATGTCCAGCTGACCTGAATACAGATAACGTATTACAGCAGAGTTCGAGAGAGATGCTTTTGACAAGATGTCTGAGGCATCACTAGATGGTGAAGCGCTTACTGGCGGTAGCTAAGGCTGTATGGAGGCTGCGTGACCATCATCTGGCTGAGAGCAGAGACGATGATGAGGATTAAGACTGGCATCAGTTGGACAAACAGAGCCAGACCTCCCTGAGCAGAGACACACAGACATGTTCGGTTAGTGATTCACCACGCAGCACTGAACTGATCATAAAGCAACGCAGACAGGACTCACGTCTCTTTGTTGTTCTCTTCTTTCTTGCCTATTATGGTGAGCAAAGTGCATTCTTCCATTTCTGTAAACGTGAACATTACCTGGGAGGGAAAAAAAGGAATATCAACACTTTAACAGGAGAACATGATTTTTACTGAGTCAACCAAATGTTCCGTTCATTTCCAACATGATCTATTTTGTTGTTACATAGTGACAGCAAAGTGTTTAAAGTCAGTTGTGAATCTTACAGAAAGGGTTCTGTTAAACGGTTCTGCTGTGTATTGATGTTATTGTGAATCGTTTCGGGGATTAGAGGAGGTCACAGCACATGCTGAAGTTTTTAGTGTCAATGAAGAAAACTGCTGATAAGCTTTTTCTGTCACTGCAATAAGTGTTTTCCTGTTTGTGAATTCGACACTTTCCTCCCATGTGGTCGATACCGTCACTCAGCAGCTGTCCAGCTCGAATTCATCTCCATTACTCATCAATGAGGCTCGATAAACCTCCCAAAACGTTCTCCTCCTGCTCTCGCTCCACCTGCTATTGCAGAGACATTTTCACTGGGCCTTTACAACCAGGCGTGAAGTTTACAAAGTCCATGAAACCGTTTTAAAATGTTGACTCTCAGGAACTTCGAGTTTTACTTCTCCATTTGTCTGAAGACAGAAGTTATCTTTTCTACACCCTTAACTGCAACCATCTTGAGTATTATTGGCAAGAGTGCCCACAGAGTAGGAAATGTGTGTGTTTGTGGGTGAAGAGTGTGAAGCGCATAAGGCTCAGTGGGGTTCCTGTTTTAACAGTAAGAGTGGAGGAAATGTGATTACCAGCTCCAGCTTGTTGCAGCCAGTTTTGGAGGAAATCAATAACATATGAGTCCAAATAAGTAAGACGTGGGCTGTCCTACTTGTTGACCAGTTAGTAAAGATTTACAGTGTTAAATGCAGCCACCCAGAACATATTGTGTCACTGCATCCTGCACGGAAAAGCAAATCTGTATGCAAATGCCAAAACAAATGTGATTATTGTGGCTACAAAACTTCAGTGTGATGTGTAGAGTCTTAAAAATGTGTTCCCAGTGAACACATTAAACTGATTCTGATTCTATCCTAGATTCTACTCACTTGTTGGGAACCCTCCACCGAAGAACATGTTGAAGAGGTCCTCGGGCGAAATGTCAGCTTCAAAATCGCGGTGCTGTCTTTGTCTGCTCGGGTGTGTTCTCTCTTCTCCATACTGATCATACTGCCTTCGTTTCTCAGCGTTACTCAGAACAGCGTAGGCGTTGCCAATCGCTGGAAAACACACACGAAAACCATCACATGTTTATTTCTCTGTACACTTTCATGCCGCCCACAGAAAACTAGTGGTGAAGACTTTCAATTTACCTTTAAATGCTTCTGTGGCTCCGGGTGCATGATTCTTGTCTGGGTGAAATTTCAAAGCCAGCTTTCTGTATGCCTTCTTGAGATCCTCCTCAGACGCTGTTTTCTCCACTCCAAGAATCTGGTAGTAATCTTTACAGCTCTTAATCCTGCAGTACACAAAACCACCCAACACAACAGAGATACACAAGTAAGGAAATCAGTGGAAACACTGCGATATTGCTGTCTATCCCTGCATTCATTTGGTGCTATCTGGTTCCAACTTTGCTGAGGTGTAATAAAATCATACGACAATCGTTACCATCATACAAAGTCTTCAACAATATTGCAAGTTTAGGTCCAGCTCCTCTTAAGCTTCCCACTTGGCTTCACTCATTTTCTTTGATTCAATTCATTTAAAACAAGGAAAACATGATGGATTTATTACACTGTTGTTACTCTTCCACACATCTGAGGACAGATCACTAAACACATTTTTGTTCTGTTGGTGGTAAAGGTTTAAAGAGGAAAAAATACTTCATTATGTGATCTCTGAGTTATCGTTCATCACATCAAATAACGAAGTTTGATTCTGTCTATCATGTTCACTCTTTCAATTATACCACAGTTACTGAAATGCTCCAGACTACGTTTACCCCTTAACAGACTTTTTCTGAGCATTTCAGCTTGGTCACACAATTGAACAACCAGGCAATAAAAACAACAACATGAAGGACCCACTACAGAAACGTTTCGACACAGCCAAACTAACAGACAGTGACTGACTTCCTGACGGCCTCCAGCTGCTCCGTCGTGTACGGTTTGGCCGACTCCGTGGCCCCCTGCGCGGACCCGTCCGCCTCCTGTGCGTGGCTGCGGTGCCTCATCGAGGGTCCGTCTCCGTTCGCGGGACCCCCGTTCTCGTCTGAATGCTTCCCATTCTGCGCTAAAGACTCCAATAAGCCTGCGGGAGAGAGACAATAAGGGACATTTTAGCTGCCGAGTTCAAGGTTCCCTTACAGTTCACTACGACAGAAAGCTAACATTAGCACATAGCGGCTAAAAGTACGAATAAAGCAGATTTAATTCTCAACTATGTACAGTTTAGAACGCTACCTATCATACAATATGGATAAGTATAAGAGTCCTTTGGGGAAAACTACAAATACCAGCGTCTCTTAGGAGCAGCTGGTGTAACGTTAAGACGTTAATGCTAACGTTAGCTGATTAGGTTTCACAGCGATGGCCCACCACCCGAGGAAAAAAGCTAAAGGCTCGGCTCGACAGCACGGACGTGATTTGACGTACTTGTGGCTTGATCTGTGGGAAACAGGCGCTGTGCCTTCTCCAGAAACTTCCTGGCTTTGTCCGGTTGGTTGCTGCTGAGCGCATTTAGGGCTATTTTAATGCACCGCTCCGCTTCGTCCTTGTTTGAGTCCATCGCGACACAGCGGAAATGTTTACTTGCCCCGAGACGCGGGGTGATGACGTCGCCCCGTCGGTCTGTAGTCTCGCCTCGACTCGTCCTTCGGACGTCACTGTGAAAACGCATAAACTTCCTGCATGCGCCTCAATAACACAATGTAGGACGGTGTTGTACTTTGAACGCACTTCGAGCAACTTCTTTGGAAGCAACAATGTCGGTGGCGGCTGCATGCAACAGGTGTGTCACATCTGGCAAAGGTGACGTCCTGTGTTATCTGAGGAAAGCCTGCCGGTTGTTTTCAGCTTGTCACACGTCCATAGTCGACCAGGGAAAGCCAGCACCATCACCTCCAAAGAAAAGGTCGAGAAGAAGTCCGAGTAAAGCCCCCTGGCCTGAGGGTCTGTCCTGGGAGGAGAGGCTGGCAGACGTGGTCACTCCTCTGTGGAGGCTGAGCTACCAGGAGCAACTGCAGCTGAAACAGAACCAACAGGAGAAGATACTGTCCCAGCTCTCCGCACATCTTTTATGTGACTCTTATTCCTCAGCAAGAGATAAGCCTCTCTTTCCTGTCCTGCCAATCCTCGCATCACCAGCCACAGAAGGCTACCGCAACAAGTCCACTTTTTCTGTCAACAGGGGGGTGGACGGAGACCCCAGAACTGTTGGATTCTACGTGGGAACGGGCAAACAGAGAAACATCGTGTGTGTCGGTGGGGATCATTTGCTCAACATGCCCGAGAAGCATAAACTGGTGGCCAGGTGTTACCAGGACTTCCTCCGCCGCTCCACGCTGGAGCCCTGCCTGCTGTTTCACACGGGGGGCCACTGGAGGGAGGTGACGGTGAGGACCAACGCTGAGGGCCACACCATGGCCATCGTGTACTTCCATCCGCAGACGCTCACCCCAGAAGAGGTGGCGGTCCACAAGGCCCACCTGGTGGATTACTTCACCCGGGGTCCGGGGTCAGTCTGCCAGCTGGACTCTCTGTTCTTTCAGGAGAGCACCATGACCCGCTGCAGCCACGAGGAGTCCCCCTACCAGCTCCTGTATGGGCGGCCATACATCTACGAGGAGGTAGTACAATGAAACTGTTATTTACTTTTACAGCAGTTAAAGGTGCTATATGTAGGATTTTTAGTAAAAGCTATATTTTAAAAAAATAATAATACCTCAAAACTAC
>JAUESE010000018.1:11106522-11133713 GCA_032274725.1 Malacoctenus triangulatus | reverse complement strand
CAGCGAGTGATTGGCCCCGCCTTCCATATGTATTTTTGGTATTTGGCCCTCTCTTAAACAGAAGCAGTCTAGACACCTCTTATTTAGAGTGACGCTTCCTGTGTGACGTTTTGACGCTTAAGGTGGTAAATTGAGACGCTGACTCGCAGTGAGGAGCCTTTCTCCCCCGGCAGGGGAGGATCCGCGCGGCTGGACGCAGGCTCGCGTGTGTGGTTGAATAATCGTCTGCAACAATCGTGGCCCTTTGCGCACATCGCAGTCTCGTGAAAGATGACTGGTGCGCAGTGAAAGTCGCGCACAGCGGCGGCACATCATCGTTACATCACGGGGCTAATAAGAGTCAGTAGGCGGTGGAAGATGACATAAGCTATATTTAAAATAAGCCAGCAGATCTGAAGCAGCGTGCGTGCCTGCGTGTGTGTGGAAGAGGGGAAAAAAAGCCCTGACGGTGCAGAAGAAGAAGAGAGGGGCACGTCTGCTGCCACGATCCTATCTTTGCGTTAGTGGAGGGAGTGCATGAGCTCAGCCAGCCGCCGTACCTTCCTCCCTCTCTGCATCCTGTCGTGCGCATTTTCACTCGGCTGCATCTCCGCTTCCTTTTTTCTCCGCACTGCCGCGTTACAGAACTCCTTTTAGGAAAGAAGCGGGGGGGTTAAAAACAAAAAACAAAAAAAAAAAAACAAGAACAAAAAAGCAAAAAGATGACCGAGACCGAATTACTGAGCCTGCAGCGAAACGGAGACGCAGCGGCAGAAACCTCGAGCGTGGAAGATGTTTTTGACGACACCTACAAAGAGAAAGAAGGCAAACCGCCGCGGATTTTGGTGTGGAAAAATATCATCATGATGTCCTTCCTGCACGTCGGCGCGCTCTACGGGCTCATCCTCCTTCCTGCCGCATCGGGTCAGACTCTCGCATGGAGTGAGTATCGCCGCTGACCGCCGGCGCAGGCTTCGCTTCGCACACTTTCCCTGGTTTTCCCTCCCTGCAGGCCAGGCTGGGAGAACAGAATGTGCTGATGTGGTGTGGTCGGTGCTTCTTACGGTGGTCCAGTTTGTGGGGATAATGAGGGGTCGTTCCGGGGTTTTTTTTTTTTTTTTACTTCTTCTACAGCTTTCCTTGTTCTTTAGACTGGAGAGCATCTCAAACTGTCAGAATAGGATCAAAATCCTGCCTCCAAACAAAGTTTAACTGAGCAAGAAGGCAGGTTTATGATCAAATGGTCATGTTTCTTAGAAAAGAGCAATGTGGGTGAAGTCAGGGCGTCTCTTGGACCCTAATAAGGTGATGTAACACCAGTAACAATCCAGTGATTCACCCTGAGAACAGACAGGACATTATACAAGCTTAAACTGACTGTTACACGTCCCATCGCACCTCCATCGGGGCTGTTTCAGGTCCACATTACTAAACTTTACTCAGCTGCGTTTTGAAGCTGGAGTTGATGGACTCAGCTGGAAGCTTTGCATCATGGTCTGGTTGCACAACCAAGAGCCCAGCCCACAGCCTGATCACTGGTCCGTTGGTCCTTCTTCACATAGAGAGCTCATTTCAAGAATCGACCATTTATTGCAAGTCGCTTCAACAAAGCACATCCATGTTTCATCCGTTTTTACACGATATTTTGATTTGTTTGTATAACTGTATTCAGTTTAAGCCTACAAGACTTTATGCTTTTCAAACAGATCAGTTTCTTCGGGGAGGGAATTTTATTAATGATGCTCTTTGAATATTTAATGTCAGTATTTGGTGTTTGTTGAAAACGTTCACGAGTCATCTTCCCAAAGCCTCTGTAACAGTTTGTTGGGACTCGCTGCGAAGGCTTTTAGCCAACTTGGTGCTTTCTTTAAACGAGTGTTCGAGTCGTTGCTCTCAGTAGCACAGCAGGCGATGACTGATGTGTCTGGTCTTTGTTGGTATTAAAACTCTGACATTAACATACATGCACAGAAACCTACAAGCAGTGACACGCCTCCAGATCTGTGCAAGCCTTCCGAGGTGCCCTAACCGGTGGCTTCAGGTTAACTATGGGGGCATGTTTGAATGTGCTGCACATGCCAAGTTAGGAGTATTTGAATTACAGTGGTAGCAGTCTGCCACTCTGCTGAATAATTTCAGTTCTTGCCCTCTATATGTAGACGATTGAGGCATGACTCAAACTCCTCAACAATCTCAACTTTGTCTCCAATCGGGCGCTGCATAATTTTCCCCTCTCTTCGCAATGCTGGCCTGCATATTATTTCACTTGGGAAGACAAAGCACAATCCCCAGCCTGATAAACATCCCATTGTGAGCTGCGTGACACCACAACAGAATGCTCTTTGCCAATCAGAAGCCCCCGGTGCTCCGATCCTGGCCCGTCTCGTCTGGGCTTCACATAGAAACGCATTCAGCAGATTTAGAACAACAAAAGTGTGAGGGCAGACCTGCGCGCTCCCACCGTGCCGTCTCCCTGAACGGATGACTTTCCTCCCAACAAAAAGGCCCGAGTGTTACGAAAAGAACACGGTGTCCCAGTGACTGTGCTCCCATGGGTGTCGGCCCAGGGAGAGGGCTGACTGTTTCCTGTAAGATACCTCTGCTCTCCACCTCTCTCCCTCCCAGCTGCACTGTGCTACCTCTTCAGTGCCCTCGGCGTGACCGCTGGTGCTCACAGATTGTGGAGCCACAGATCCTACAAGGCTTCAGGTCCCCTGCGAGTCTTTCTTGCCCTCGCCAACTCGATGGCATTTCAGGTAAACGAGACAAAGCTGCCAGCGTGTCATGTTCCTTCCCCCTCATAACTTGGCAAAAGTTGTCATTTTGAAAATTGTTTCCGTAATAATTCAGCCAATATTATCTGACAGGGTGAAGACTGTCAGTTTAGAGCACAAAGTGTTGTTGTTGCATAATCAAACAGGAAGGGAGATCTTGAAGCTCCTATAGCGCCTAATGATAACAACACTTACCTGTTACATCATTCTTACACAAGTGATAAAAACACTGATCACTTTGTGGTTTCATTGAAAATGTGTAATCTATGCATATATATTTGAGGTATTCCTGCCATGTGGTGTCTGACCTTAATCTGATGATCTGAAGCTTCCATGCATATCTGTAAGTGCGTGTCCTAATCTCTTCTGTCTCTGCACGTGTGTGTCCGTCCGCCGGCATCCAGAACGACATATACGAGTGGGCGAGGGACCACCGCGTGCACCACAAGTACTCCGAGACGGACGCGGACCCCCACAACGCCACGCGGGGCTTCTTCTTCGCTCACATCGGCTGGCTGCTGGTCCGCAAACACCCCGACGTCATCGAGAAGGGACGCAAGCTGGAGCTGTCGGACCTGAAGGCGGACCGCGTGGTGATGTTCCAGAGACGGTGAGGAAGCAGCGCAGCTCCGTCGGGGTGGGGGAGGGTGGGGGAGGGAGGGAGGGGGAGGGAGGGGGGCGCTGGGTTGCTCTTGTCAAACAAGAATCACTCCCAACAATGCTGTCTAAACAAATCGACAGTCATAACAAAAGACAGTACGTCACCAGCCGCTGACACCGGTGAACTATTTACTGAGACCTGCTGGACCTACATGTTCCAGTGCTTCAGTTTGTTTGAAGGTGAAAAACTTGTACTATGATGGAGGAAACTAAGTAGTAATGAAGTACCTTCATTATTCAAAACCACACAACTAGCCGATGAGAAGAAGAAACGCTGTTTGATTCTCTGAAACACGAGCTGCACACTGCAACAGATAAACACAACAGAAACACCTACGCTGCATGAAGGTGCAGTGGGGAGCGCGACAGTCTCAGTGAAAAGCTCTCTTGTTCAGTTCTCATTCTCTGTGTGGAGTTTTTTTTTTTTCAGCGTGTGTGCATGAAGTTTCTCCAGCTCAGGTTTCAGTTTGTCGTCTCCTCTCTGTCCACGATTGTGTGTCTGTGTGTGTTTGAGTTGTGATGGACTGGAGCCCGTCCAGGGTGCCTCCTGTCCTCCACCCACTGTGAGCCGTCGTCAGCGCCACACTCAAGACACACCAGATTAACAAAGTCCTCAAGAAACAGAAACGTAAACACAGTGGGAACTCATTTTTTGTGAGAAATATGTTGGATAAAGTCTGATGAAAACCAAAACGTACGTGAACTGAAAGAGACTTCGAGGTTGGAAATCGGATAAATCCAACATGTTTCTTACAAACAACGAACTCCATAGTGTTAAATCACATGGCTGAAAAATACTCAGTCTGGAATTTCGCAACAAGCACTTTAATTCGATGGAAAGCGTCACACACTATACACTCATGACTCTCAGTTCTGACAACATGGACGACGAAACCAACACGAAAAGCCCCCAAACTGAATCGTACCAAAAGCGGGGCAAATGAAGAACCTGAGGTTTCACTGTGTCTGCGACACACTGGCCCCGTTTAAATAAAACCAGCTGTTTGTGCAGCTCATTCCATCATCTCAATAATATTCTCCAGAAAATGAGATGCAGAACTCTGACATATTCAGAGCATTATCTGATGGGTTTAGTTTCAAGCTCCGGGGGGAAGGATTAGGAGAGGAGATGAAACCATTAAAACATGATCCAACACTTATCAAGGCAGCAAATAAGCTCACTGTTATAGTGTGAAGTCCACATGTAGAAGGAGAGTTATTGGACCTGTACAGCGTCTTTCCCTGCTGTACCAAAACAAACTACTCTATAGATTAAATGGCATAGTTTTTCATATTGATTATTCGGCGGCTCAGTTTCACACAAAATTTGTCAGGGGTGAAAAAAAGACAAGAAGAGAGTTTGTGGTTCAGTGATTTAAATAAAAAAAGGAGGCGTCAGTAGTCAGAGATCCGACGCGCACACACCCATCTGGTTTCACATCTCTACAACCCACAGTGACTTATAAATACCACCCTCCTTCCTGCAGCAGCTCGGAGTCTCGCCACTGAATGTTTCTGTGAATGTAGCTGGTTTTGTTTTGATGAAGATATAAACGGACGCTGCATTATTCCGTCCCGCCTGTTACCGAGGGTCGTCGTCCTCTCTGGAAACGAGCGAGTGTGACTCTGATCACTCTTCACAGTTTGCTCACATTGTGACGACTGATTGTGTCATTTAGCGGCTCACATTTCTGGTCTTCTGGAAGAAATCCCAGATTTCTGCTTCTGTTATCGAAGCAAAAGGAAGAATAGTGGTGAGAGCAACCCAGTGGAAAATGAAGTGTTATCTAATGTCTGCACATTAGAGAAAATGCATCCATGGGCTTCAGTGAAGTCGTTTCTCGGACCTGAAAAGCACATTTCCTCATTATTTACACGTGTCATGACTCAGATCAATGATCTGATGCCATTTCAATGTAAATATGTTCTATTCAGTCCAGTTACTCAGATTTCTTTCTCCACCCAGTGTGATTTGTGGCGTGTTTGCTTCATTTCAGGCATTACAAGCTGTCTGTGGTGGTCCTCTGCTTCCTGGTGCCCATGCTGGTGCCCTGGTACTTCTGGGGGGAGTCCTTGGCGGTGGGCTACTTCATCCCCGGACTGCTGAGATACACGGTGGTGCTCAACGCCACCTGGCTGGTCAACAGTGCAGCTCACATCTGGGGCAACAGGCCTTACGACAACTCCATCAACCCGAGGGAGAACCCACTGGTAGCGTTCAGCGCCGCGGGTAAGGATGGGCCTGCTCCCTGTTCATTCTGACTACGCAACATTCCTACTCTGTGTTTTGGCTTCTGTGTGTGCACAGGCAAGGAAGGACTGAATTAAGTTTGCAGCCTCGTTTCGCTGCGTCGGAAAAAACTGGAGTGTTTGTTAGCGCTGATTCAGTCTTGGTGTTCTGTGAAGCTCCACAGGCTTCGGTTTATTTTTGCTTGAGAGCTCAAAATGTGGAGGTGGGCAACTTTCAGACTGTTCTCTTCTTTTTTTCAACCATTGGACTGCTCTTATTTGGCGAAGCTGTCCCAAAGGTCAAGACTGACTTTTAGATGTCTGGATCAAATCAGCTGTAAACCAGGGTAGTTTCAAAAAAGCATATTACTCGAAACTAACACGTTTTTTTGCCTGCGTATTAGGAAAAAATGGAAGAATCTAAACAATTACATAGATAAACATTTGCACGTCTGTTCGGATCAATTTAATTGTTTGTTTTCTATACTTGCTTTCTGTATTGGAAGGCGTCGCCTATTCAGAAGGCAGAGTATCGTCCATTAAAGGATTACACAGAGAGAGACTGACTGTTAGCCACACTTGGAGAGAGTCCAAGTGACTGTTTGCATGGTTTGTGTTGTGGGAGGAAGCCAGAGTACCTGCAGGAAAGTCAAGCAGACACAGAGGAAGCAAACTCGGTCAGAGGAGGAGGAAAAACACAGTGAGAAAAGCTTGAAGTGACCTTTGTGACCTGTCGGTAGTTGGACACGGCTGAAGTCACAAAGCGCCCTACTTTCAGCAGTATTTTTTTTTAACATAGTGTCACAAAAATGTCCTTTTTCTCTACCAAATCTGCACAGTTTCCCTTTTTCTCTCACTGCTCCTTTCACAACCACGACTCCCGTCTGACCCTCGTCTAATGGCGCCTCAGCCCGCTCTGAAGATGCATCACTGCGTCGGCGTCGATTTGATTTAAATGAGCAAATCTGATTACAGTCGCGTGCGAATCACACCGCATGACAGTCATCCTTTTGGCCTTCACACCGAATCGAATCACTTGTCACCTGCTGCCATCGGCTGCATCAGTCCCGTGGAAAACGCACCGTGTTCCTGCTGTGGGGTCTGTTCCTGCCCTCGCCCTCCTTCTAGTGATGCTTCTTCCCTCTTCTTCGTCTTCCAGGCGAAGGTTTCCACAACTACCATCACACGTTCCCCTTCGACTACGCCACCAGCGAGTTCGGCTGCAAGCTCAACCTCACCACGGCCTTCATCGACCTCATGTGCTTCATGGGTCTGGCCAGAGACCCCAAGAGGGTCTCGAAGGAGATGATCACCGCTCGTGTCAAGCGAACTGGTGACGGCAGCTACAAAAGTGGCTGAGTCTCGCTCCTGCACGCGGAGCGACTGATGCGACGCGCGGAGCGGCGGCGACGGAGGGGGCAGGTATAGCAGCGGTTCACTGGTGGGGTGGCAGATACAAGGGTTCAGATTATCAGTTAAAAACCTCTTCTTGAGACTAATTTTGGCTTTAAAGAGTTACAGGCCGTTTTTCATCAAATGTGTGGGTCTCCTAAGTTCTGAAATGTCTCTACCAGCAGGTAGCGAGTTAACTACATGTGCAAGTACAGCTTTTACAGTGTGATATCAAGCCGGCTGGAGGAGGAGGAGAGCCTTTTTTTGGGTGCATTAGGAGAACAGCAGTAATTACAGAATAATTTACTGTACCTTGTATTTAATAATTTGCTATTTATTAATAGTCTTTGGCACTTTGAGAGATATATTGACATCTTTCTTGTGAGATTTCTCTGCGGGCAAGACTGAAGGTGCTTTGTTGTGCTTTTTTTGCCTGCAGGAGGTGGAACATTATCTTGATATTGACTATTTTGAAGCTAAGTTTTTATTCTTTTTTTTTTTTTTGGATAAGCTAGGAGTCATACCAAAACGTCAGCTGCTTTGTTCGGGCCTAAATTAAGAAAACCGGTCCTTGGACTGTCCCAATTGGTCACACGGGTTAATACTTTGAACCCACTTTCTCCACCTGCTCAAGAGACTCGTAATGAGACTGACGCTCTCTCGTGTAATGCAATTTATACCTCTGGTTGACATGTGAAGCCACCTCAGACTTCTTCATTAACCCTCTTCATGTAGGTGCCTCTGGACTCTCACCGTAACTCCAGGTTCCTCACTCTTTATCTGGAAAGAGCTTTCTTTTTTGCATTTATTTTGGGATCATTTGAATGCAAGTAATCCGAGTTGTTCATCTCCCTCAGATAAGGCCAACCAGCTCTGTGTCGGAGGTGCATTTACCTTTTTGTGCTGATCTTATCGAAACAAATATCAGGAGTTTTGCCCAAATGCCTTATGAGGGTTTCACACCTGTTTAGGAACATCAAAAGTGCAAGTTATACAAATGAATTAGGGCTTTTTTTTTGGTCTAATTGGTCGTGTGGCACCACTTGAAAACAGAAATCCCTCATTTATAAGGAGAAATGGGTTACTGTGATCTCACGTTTGTGTAACCAAGCAAACGATTTGCTCTAAAACAAGATCCGACCTTGTTTTGACATATTTAATGAAGTGGTTGTAATATTTGTCACAGTTCCTCTTTTACAGAGCAAAACTTTTCTACAGTGTTAAAAAAAAAAAAGAAAAGAGAAGAACGGCACATTTTTTTCAAAGAATGTTTTTGTATGTATCGTACGTACCGTAAATAAACCAAATTTTCTACATGTGACAAAGTATGTTTCGCTGTTTTTGTTGGAATTCTGTAATACTTCTTATTCATATACTGAATAAAACTATGATCACACCAGGTTTGGGACATTTCTTTTTCCTTCCTGAATATCACAGAGAGAAATGACTCACCTGACCTGTTCAGTTGAGGCTTTATTGCAGGGCCGACGTTTGGCACTTGACTTTGGACCAAAACTTTCATGTAAATTCATCACAAGAACAATCTGTAAAGCTCCTAAATATTTGCACGTTTTCATGGCGTCACAGCGTTCCAAACATTTTCTCGAAAGTAATCGTTGGAATTTGGACGCCGTCCGTGTGCATAACAAGTATTCACAGACTGATGCCACGCAGGCTGGACATCCGCCAGGAGTTACGCATCTCAGAATGTGCTCGTCTTTGTCTCTGACATACTTTGAGGTTTGGACATTTTCGAGCCGATACAAGTCTTGCAGGTAGAGGTGGTCCGACAGCCGGTGCACCTGCCTGAGTGGCACCAGAAGCGCCGACTCCTGCCTTCAGGCCTCAACTGATGGGGGATCGACCTCGTCACTGCACGCCTGGCTTGCTTGTCTCTCTGACATCTAACAGTGTTGCTTGACAGCTCCACTTGTGACATCACCGGCACATTTTTACATTATCTGCTGATGTGGTTGGCAGATTTTATATGGACCCGCAGAGACGTGTGTTTGCATCTTTAGAAAAACTTTAAACAGGCTTTGTTGGATTAAAATGTTTGGTCAAGCAAACAACTTGTGGAGAATAAAAAAACCTTTACTAGTTTGTTGGGTTGGAGACTGAGTCAAAGGGAGGAAGCAGAAGAAAAAAGATCTAAAGTCAACTTTACTTAATTCAAATTAAGAACATCTCACCAGACTATAAAGAAACATAATTACTTAAAAGTGAATATTTGCAAGCTTGAGTGAAAACCTATTTGTACTTTTTTTCTCCTGTTTAATTGGCAGATTTTGTAGAGAAGATTATTCAAGATTTTTTTTTGCGTTAAACAAGAATTTAGTCAAAAAACAAGCACAAAAACTCATTCTTACAATAAGACAAATAGAGCTTTAAATAAACAGGTAGATGTTTACTTTGTAGGTGATGAGGTCAAAGTTTATGTCTACTTCGACACTTGGACTTAAATCAAGTCAAGTCTACTTGGTGAGGTTTGTTTTGTTTATTGCAGTGATCACATATCTGATAAAGTGTATTTACCAGCCAGACTTTTTAGCCTGCCTCTTTTTTTGGTCTTTTTTTGCATTTGCTCCCTCTGTTGGAGAATCCCGGTATCACCACACAGACGGCCCACCGCCCGTTTCTCCCGCTGTGGGAGCAGGAACTGTGATTTCCTGGCTTGTTGGGAGGAAATCTCCGGTCGGGGGTGGGTCTGCGTGCAGACCCCCCAGTCTGAGCCCGGTCCGCACGCGGTGTCGGTGGTACCACCGCTGGCCGGCCTCTGTCACCCCGACAGTGACATCAGCCCTGTGTCCATTGGCTGCTGGCTGTCAGGCCACTCTTCACAGCGTGCAACACCTCAGTGTTACAGCGTCCACTGCGGTCAGCTGCGCGCAAACTTATGCAACGTCGACACGTCCGGTGAATGCTGCAGTGCGTTTCTGCATCGCGAACGAAGCACCGGGTGATTTACAGACACAGCAGTGGAAATGACTGATTTAACCTCTTGGAGTGACATTAGATTTCATCATTGAACCTGGAAAAGCCTTAAATCACAGTTACTGTGATCGATGAGCGGCTGGATTGCGTTTCTGTTCTGTTTTGCTTTTGAACGTTTTTTTTCCAGCATCACTCCCACCAAACTAAAAACAACAGGATGGCTCCGGCTTTTGTCCCCTCTCACTTGTCATTTCACTTTAAACCTTAATCCAAAAACATCCCTCAGAAGTCCCCCCCCCTCCAAATCGCCCCCCTCCTCCTCCTCTTTAATCCTAATTTGCACACAAGAAGATTGCAAAAGGCCTGCCTGCGCCAAAGGAAAGGGACCTGCAGGTCAGACGGGGTTAGTGAGGAGTAACCCCTCAGCCTGCGTTAGGAAAGGGCCGTCTGGATTAGTCATGCAAATGCCCCCCATCTGATCAATGGCCGCAGACCTTCGCTGCGTCTCAATCCGCTCTTTATTTTCTGCTGGAAACCTTCGCTCGGAGGTGACGCGCGCTGGTCACTGCTCACAGGAGCTCAATAAATTACAACCATGTGATCAGTTGTCTGTTTGAAGGAGAAACGCTGAAAATAAAAAAATAAAAAAAAAAAAGGACGGGAGGTGAATCCAGTTTTGGTGTGCGGGCCCAAATTTGCGCACAGGTGATTGGTTGTTTTTATTTGCGAGAAGAAGATTGAAGAATTGCGTAACTCAACACACTTTGTCTGCTTGTCTTGTCCATATTGTAAAAATCACCAAGTTGTATGAGGCAGCTGGAGCTCATGAATCAGGATTTGAACGCAGTTCCTCGAGTTTATTCACACCTGTTGGCGCATTATTCATCTCCAGTTATTTCATCAGCCCATCACACCAACAATTCGTTTTTTTCTGAGAGCAACACTCGTCCGTCCTCCTCCAATCCTCGCCAGACATCTTCCACATAAAGTGATTCATAAACTGGAGGGATCAGTGTTACACTTTCCCTGTGGGATTAAACAGATCTTCCTCGCTCCTGAATGGAGGCAGGGCCGCCAGCGTTGCCCGGCCCTGAAGGCCCAGGGTGCCCTTTTGATCATTCCAGTCTCCCCTCGGTGCAATACTTCTGATTGGCCAGGGGAGTCCGAAGGGGGAAAATCTTTAATTAAGCAGATAATCTCTTGTTGGGACGAGAGCAGCTCCATTTCAGAGCCCCCTCCTTGAGTCTTGGAAGCCCCCTGGTCGAAGCTCCATGCTGCTGCTGTAGCGCGCTGCTCCGCTCCATCGTTTGGCTGTCTGCAGGCTTCGGACGCGCTCGGAGTCGCCGTCCCCCGCTCACCTGTCAGGATGTTCCTGCACTGGGAGGCTTTCTATTACATTTTCATCCTGCTGGCTCACATGAGGTCTTACTGCTGCTGGTGAGTTTGGTGTCGCATGAAATATCCAGTGGTTTTCTACATTCTGACCCATGAATACCTGACGGAGGCTCCATCATCTCTTCCATTAGATGCAGATTAACATTTTATGCAAGTAAAATGAACCAATTAGGCCTGAATAAATCGGTCTTCATTGGAATGCTTTAAAAATCTGACTTACTCCTGAAAACGTTTCATTTATTTCTCACAGTTTCTGCAAGATATTTTGTGTAAGTGTATTATGTTCATGTGTATGTGGGCTTTGGTGCATGTTTCTTTGTTTACCAGCTCAACAGTTGTTGTTAGCTCCAAGCTAATTTCATGGCAAGTTTTACTTTATTTTTGGGTTGCCAGGTTGCGCATATTGTCTTGCGTTTGCCTTGTTCCATTCCAGCGGTTCTCCATCACAGTTTTAGATCCAAATTTATTTGAAAGCTCATGTAAAACAGTGGATTTTAAATTGTTAAACTTTGCAATAGTTGGCACAATGATTTCATAAACCAACCTTTAGATTTTTTTTCAACGTTATTAAAGCTTTATGATCTCTAATGAGTTAGAATTTTATACCACAGACAGAAAAGTGCTTTGGGTCAAATTGAGGCTTTCCAGAGACGGTTTATTAAATCCAGCGGCAGCGTTCACTGAGGACTGCACGGCTGCTGGTGTCACAGTTTAACATGTTACAAAGTGCACTAATGAGAGATGTTAGCGGAGGAATTTGCAGAGGACACTGAGCTTCCCTGAGTGAATAAGCTGTCTCCTTTTCCAGGTCAGTGAATAATTTCTTGATGACTGGACCCAAGGTAAGCCAAGCCTCTTTTGATCTCTTGAGAATGAGGGAGAGAAACCGTGCTCATTGTGAAACCTTAAGTGTGTGTACAAGCTGTGGTACCTGTCTGTATGCCACAATGACAGTGATATTCTTGAGCTTTTGTGCGCCCCCCCCCCTCCCCTCGCCTCCGTACACTTGACCTTATTCAGAGGCTCTGTGTATCCGAGGGTTGAATGTGTTAAGAGGCAAGGGCAGCCATTGCTGTAGTGGGTGGTCATCATTAGCGAGCCAGACCCCTGTGAAAGAGGTGGTACTCCATCTCCCTGAAGGCCACTTGAGACATATTAGTTATATTATCATTCACACAGTCTGAACAAGCCTCGCAGGGGCAGGCGAAAGCCAAGGACGGGGCGCTCTGCTTCAAGGAAGCTTCACATCTCCTTGTAGAAAGTGTAATAATGCCGGAGGTCAGGTTGAGTCGGCTCACATTGTTTCAGTGGAGAAAAATCCACAAAGAGAACAATCCAAGTCTCTAAAACATCAAGATGGTGTCACCGGTTTAAAAAAAAAACTCTCTTTAGTTTATTCCTGATTTGAAAATCAGTTTGAAAAGACCTGAAGGCTTTCGGCAACCTGAGGAAAGAGAAGGCTTAAAGCAAGCTGAGACCTGTTCCTTGCAGAAGTTTTTGCAGGAGTTGACTCACATCTCGCTCTATAGTGGTTCAAAGTACTCTGATTCTTTTGTGTGAGCGACTTCAGTGTCACAAAACCTGAACATTCAACATGTGGAACCAGTTTTTACTGCTGAACCGCTGCAGTAAGGACTCAGTGGCTCTCTCGTTTGAGTTCATTCAACCGAGTGCTTCGAATTTATTCCACAGGCTTTGTTTACTTCAAAGGTCGTACAACACGTCAATTTGCAACACTTTAAAATGTTACACATGCAATATCTCCTCATGCTTGTTGAACGCGTTCTTCAAAACCACTGTCTGTGTTAGCTGATGGTGTTTCACCGCGCTGCCTCTCTGCTGCTGCAGGCGTACCTGATCTATTCCAGCAGCGTGGCAGCAGGAGCCCAGAGCGGCATCGAGGAGTGCAAGTATCAGTTTGCATGGGACCGCTGGAACTGCCCCGAGAGGGCCCTGCAGCTGTCCACACACAGCAGCCTGCGCAGCGGTGAGCCCCCGGCCCCTCAGAGGCCGCGCCGGCCCCCAAGGCCGGCTCACAAACGTCCACACCGTGACTCCCAGGCTCACATCCCTCAGCTCTCAGTCAGAAGAAAGAAAATATCAAAGACGTGTGAAAACTCAGCGCTTCTGTCAGATTGTTGCATCTGTTGAGTTGCTGTTTCTTTGCTCTGTAGAATTAGCTCATATTACAAGAATCATAGATAGAGTATGTTCTTCAAGACAAATCAAAACATAGAAAGAAATGTGAAAAGTGAGAGTTATATGAATTAACTGTATAGAAAAGACTTCATAACTAGAGGCAAAATGTGCTCTCTGAAAGGGCAACACAGTGAAATGAGACACAGAAATGATGGATTTCATCAGAATCCGTCCAGCAGCCTTTGAGTTGTCCTGTGAGTTATTGGTGAGGTGTGAAAACACAACTTAATTGGCCAGAGGTGACATGTTTCAAACTCAAAACTCTATCCGCACGTCCTTATTTTCAGCAAATCGAGAGACGGCGTTCGTTCACGCCATCAGCTCGGCCGGAGTGATGTACACCCTGACCAGGAACTGCAGTCTGGGAGACTTCGATAACTGCGGCTGTGACGACAGCAGGAACGGACAGCGAGGTCAGAGATGTGAACACGAAGAAAGCTCGGCCAAAAAAGTGACTCGCTTCTCTTTTAGAGAGACGAGCGTTGTCCTAACACTTCACTCTCTTCTCACCCAGGGGGTCACGGCTGGCTCTGGGGCGGCTGCAGCGACAATGTTGGATTCGGGGAGGCCATCTCCAAGCAGTTTGTGGACGCTTTGGAGACCGGGCAGGACGCTCGAGCAGCCATGAATCTCCACAACAACGAGGCCGGACGAAAGGTACAGTCGGTGTTGTTGATTCACTCGCTTCTAAAATGAGGCGTGAGTGTCCAGTTTGGTATGGAGTGCAGCCGTGCTGTTACCATCGCGGTTGAGACTTTACGGTACAGGCACTGGGTGGCAGATTGGTTGAAGATTGGGGGAATCTCTCATGGCCCTCCAACTGATTGCGGAGTGTAAAGCACCTTTTCAGTCATTTTTTTTTCATCCTGCTTCGAATTACACTGAGTGTGCCACCCAAGCATCCCTTTCACGGCGCTATAAGTGAGGTGCCACTCGTCCCCAATAATAACAGTGTGTTCGGTGTACCAGAAGGGCCTATTTACCAGCGCTGAATGCGCCATATGACAATACCTCAACTCAAGAATCTCAGGATCACTGGTGCAAGCTTAATTAGAGATCCTGGGGAGCCAGACATTGCACAGCGTTCTGTATTATTCTGCTTTTTAAAATAAGTGTTTAGTTTTATTCTTGCAATAAGGATCCCACATTTATGTTGGTCTTTGTTTGGCCCTGAGGGTGTCTGAGGGGACCACAGGCGTGCAGCTGAAGTGCTCTTTGTTTACGGTGCCTTTGCCCCCCCCTGTTGGGCCTTGGGATCCCCACGGCACCTGGAGCATCATTGTAACAGAAAAAAATGGGGATAGAAAGAGAGAAGAACTCCTTTTTCATGTCTCCCCTCAATGGGACTCTCCATCGGGTCTCCTCACACGAGAAAACATGTTGATAATGAACATGCTAAATAAATACTTCTATTTATTCTGAGGGGGACAATAGGACTCGATGTGAAACTTTGATTCAACCTCACCTCCACCGAAAGTTCAGCCCCTCCTCGCGAAAAGAAAACTTCTCCTTTCAAGCCACAGCTGTTTTGTGTCGGGTAAAGTCAGTCAAAAACACTGTGAGCCACAAAGAAACGCAGCAATGGGACCTTGAAGCTATCGGTTCTTCAATGCAGCCCATTCAGACCCTTTTCTTTCTTACTTAACTGGAAAACTTTGTGAATATAATTGGTTAATTTGACAACATGTCAATCAAAACACAAGTGCATTTTACACGTTTGTTCTCACTCTCACACAAGCAGTCAGCTTGGCTGTTCTTTGGGTTATTTGACACCTGTCTCATTTCATGAAAACAGAAGATTCATTGGATACTTAAAAGTATATAAATATATATACTGGAATATCACACAGACATGTTGTAACTCTTTGTAGTACAACATGTTTTAAGTGATTTCATCGGATTTTTTTTTTCCAACAGCAATTATTTCTTACACACACAGTCCAGCCTTCATTCACCCTCTCACAGAGACGACCTCCTGACAGGTCTGAGAGGGGGGCCGAAGTCGTGCCCCCGTCTCGCCTCTGCACCTTTCACACAGATGGTGAAGTGATCGTAAGAGCTCACAGACGGCTTGATCGGCGTGGTGAGGGGCTAATGTGACATCCAGAGAGCATCACATGACAACAGGGCCCCGCATGGCCGCCTTCACTCCGTTGTCCGGCCGTCCTCGCATTAAACTTGGAGTACAATCAGTCTTCTCTGTCTGTGTGTCCAGGCAGTGAAGGGGACCATGCAGAGGACGTGCAAGTGCCACGGGGTGTCTGGGAGCTGCACGACTCAGACCTGCTGGCTGCAGCTGCCGGAGTTCAGAGAGGTGGGGAACTACTTGAAGGAGAAGTACCACAGGGCTCTGAAAGTGGACCTGCTGCGAGGCGCCGGCAACAGCGCAGCCAGCCGAGGAGCCATCGCCGAGACCTTCAGCTCCATCTCGCGAAAGGAGCTGGTCCACCTGGAAGACTCCCCCGATTACTGCCTGGAGAACCGCACGCTGGGCCTGCCGGGCACGGAGGGCCGCGAGTGCCTGAAGAAGGGCAAGAACCTCAGCAAATGGGAGAAACGGAGCTGCAAGAGACTATGCGGGGAGTGCGGCCTGGCCGTGGAGGAGCGCAAAGCCGAGATGGTGTCGAGCTGTAATTGTAAATTCCACTGGTGCTGCGCGGTGAAGTGCGAGCAGTGCAGAAAGACAGTGACCAAGTACTTCTGTGTCAAGAAGGGGGGACAGAGGGGGAGGAACGAGAGCGCCGGCAGCCGACGGAAGAACCTCAGACTGAGGAAGAAGCACTGAGCGCCTCCGTCTGCAGCTCCGGTCAGCAGCTCAGCTAGAACGTACTTTGGACACAAACGTAGCAAGAAAACGTATTTTTCAGACCATTTGTTATTTTGTTAGTTTTGTTTGGAAGGTAAATAACAGTGAGGCGTGCACTGAACCACACGTCAGAGGACAACTTTTTTTTTTAAGTTTTTTTTTTACAACCTTATTGTAGTATTTTTGGTATAAAAGTATTTAAGTTATATTTTTATACTTTTTTTTTAAGTTTTGAAAAAAAAATCCAGACATTTTTCGAGTTTTTCCTTCGACTTCAAAATCTTCCACACCATTTATTTATTTTATATATAACAAACAAACATCTTTGGGGAAACCTGTGACAGTTTAATTGAATTTCAACACTTAAGAGCAGCTTGTGACTCCAGCAGTAATCTGGCTGACCTTGTTTCAGCTGCCAAGTTATGACAAATTTTTGCATTTTTTCCGACACATTTTGCTCTCCTATCATTTGGCTCGCTTCAATCTTTGCTGCCCTCTTGATGTATTTAATTGTATATAAAATGAAGCACTTTGTACTGTACATTGTTAATTTATTGCACAACATTTTTGTTTTAGTTTGCTATATTGTTAGTGGCCTGTGTGGTTTGTTTTCTATTGAATATAACAAAAGAATAATAAATCCTGTGATTGTGTATCATTCAGCCTCGCTCTCTTTAACATAGTCTTTGTGACAGTAATACCTTGTTGTTTGGGGTAAACACAGCCTCACTCTTCACACTGCTCCCACTGAGGTTAGGATACTCGGCAAACCAACAAGCTCAGAGAACTTTTTTCAGCGAGCTCTTCCATCGCGCCTTTCTCAATTTCGCCTCAACAAATACCTCCCGTTCTCTCCCTCATCATTGGTAATCCTCAAAGAGCCCCCCTAACTCCTGAGCGCTTGGAAGTTTCTTCGCTGTTTAATACTAGTTTAATTAACTTTGTCCAGACAGAGTAGGGCCTTGGGGGTGGAGGGCATGAGGCAAGTTGCCCTTAAAAATCAGCCCGCCTCTAATTTTGTATGCTAATCTCCTTTTTCACGCCGCCCTTCCTCAGGAGTGGGGGAAAGAAATGTTGGGAAAACTTTGGGTTGCCTGTGCAAGGCTTCCTGTGGCTGTTTTATTTCTGGGCCCACCTATTTGGATCCTTTCACTGCTCTAGGGCCTTCCTTTGCTCGATTTAACAATGAATGCAGAGCTAATCAGCTCTCTCGGAAATGCACCACTGTCGAGCAAGGTAATCCCTCCTTCTCTACTCTCAATGGGCCGTCGCCTTCTAAAGGACTTTGGGAAAAGGCTTTGCACAGATTCACACTGTTCACTCAAAAGAAGTTAGTTCAAGTATTGTGCCCAAACAAGTGGGTTTTATAAACACATGCTTGCCAGGATACTCACCCCACCTGCAAGTAAGAGGTGCCAGGCCCAGGCGGACTCGCACATGGCAGCCGAGGCCGAAACCCTTCAGACGAGAAGCGACATGAAAGGGGAGATTAGAGGTCCCATTGAGAAGGGGGCGTTCATTTCTGCACCTTCCTCCTTTTACTTGGTAAAGTGTCAAGGAAACACCTTGTTGACATCTTATTTACCTAATAATGATCATAATCAAAACTCACTCCTCTGATGACCCCCGTGGGTTGGACGGATTGCTCGGCCTGGCATGCAGCGAGACGCTCTCACCAACAAAAGCTCCGGCATACCAAACTTTTGCCCTTCGGCACTGTCGAAGTTCTGCAATGTGCCCAGTTGGAGGCTGCAACAGAGGTGCAGCCGAACATTCATCCAGTGTTCTCAGAGGCAAAGCAGAAATAAAACTCAGACATGTTTTTTGGATTAAATTCATGAGCGCCGCTTTAAACTTGGGGCCCTTATTGTGCTGCTTCTTTATGATTCACTGTCAGGGAAAGTTTGCTGCCCACCGACGCCCACATGGAGAAAGAAAGAAGCCTGCAGCCAGAGCAGGAAAACGACTGTGTGAGGAAGCGCAGAAGGAAAACAAAGTCTGCTTGACAAATCTGTTGGAACCGCTCCACCTGAACATCATCGTTGCATCAGGAGCACAGATAAAGGAGGGCATCAGGGGCAGCACATGGCAGACGCTGCCAGACTGGAAGTTTCGCAAGTGGAGGTTCACTTGATTCCCACTTGCATTGCTCAACAGTACCTGAGTAATTTTTTTCATCTTTACTCTGCAGAAATACAAAGTGCATTATCCAATGAGGCGTGGCAAACATTTGAAGTATACCATAATGCAACGTTTTACTATCTCTCACACTCATATTAAATGTTTCCTTGCTCTCCATAATCAAAGGTGCTGCCACACACTTGCAGTGGAGCACGACTTTGTGAGTCGCGCCGCCTAACAGCCGTGTGAAACGGTGAGAGTGTCAGTCATGATTGAGACATGCGATTTCCCCCCCACGCAGGGAGTGACACGACCTCCGACCGAGGGGTCTGAACTTCCGTCTCCCGGGCCAGCCCTGCCATCTTCAATCTGCGATAACGCATGAGCCCGAGGTGACAGGGAGGGACGCAACTCTGCCCGGATCTCAGGCACATGCTTCACTTCAGCAGCTTACGTAATTAATTTGAACTTCTGATCTGGAAACAAACACACAGAGGTGGCAGTCAATGTTTAGATATGGAAAGGTCTTTTTTTTCTTGTTGAACATTGTGTAAATGTGCTACAAATACAGACAGTTTCATTGCTGTTGGGTTTGGATGCAGTTTTGATGTATTTCCGGTGACAGGAAGAATTGTGAGGTTGTGTTCTCAACACAGCTCCCCCAGGTACGCTCTCAGGTAGCTGGTGATAATGCAAACAATTAAAGCTGGGAAAACGACTTTTAATGCTTCAGAGAATCCCGCACTAATAGGATTTATGGCTTAAGGGTTTTGGACCCACAACACCTAGAGGGGCGAGGGTCAGCGCAAATGTGAGAGAAAGCCATCACAGACGACTGGTGAATGCACCATGTGCTCCGGTTTACATAAATTAGTGAGAACTGTGCTTGAAATTTTAGTTTTTTGGTGGGTTTTTTTTGGTGTTTTTTGGTTTTTTTTCTCTTAGCGGTTATCAGATCAGGTTCTCGCAGTCGTTGTGAGGTGCATCCAGGAGTCAGGAAACGGTTGTAACAGTAGCTCCCTAAGAGGGTCTTATCAGCTGGTCCCTTTGTTGTGGAGGAGACAGCATCAGTGGAGATGTTTGTTTGTATCAGGAGGATTGAGATAGGAGCTTATTGTGGCTCACCGGGGCGTTCAGTCACCTGGCTGTGGGTATCTGTGGAGAACTGGGGGAGATGGGAATCAGGAGGATCAGCTCGGCTCAGCTCAGCTCAGCTCAGCTCAGCTCACTGATGTGCACAGGAAACACGGAGCATGGGAACCCAGCAGGGAGCCCAAACCACTCCGGACCGCAACAATCTGCTGCTGAAGCCTGACAATAGTCAAAGTGATTGATAAGAACATGTTTTATACCTGTTTTCCGTATTTTCCTATTGACAAAACAGAGCAGCAGCTGATCGGTGCACTGAGCAAGGTACAGCGTGCGCTGCTGTTTGCTGTGTCATAAAGATGCTCCACTGATCAATACAGTCACACTGAAGTTATATTATCACTGTTAAATATTGACTGTGCATTTCAGGTCTATTTGTGAGGAAAACTGTTGTTAATGTACATGGTTTGTTCAATCTGCTCTGACCTGAACCTGCACTGAGTGCACACAACTTCAGTGTTGCTGGGGGAAACTGCTGTGACAAGAGTTTAGGACAAGTCATGTTGCTTGAATATTAGCACTCTACACTTGAACTCATGACAGATTTGCATGCCACAGCAGGCAAAGCATAGGTGGGGCTGCCAACGGCTGAGCCAACATCGAGGACACATGCATTGTGCGGCCTTGACAAACTAAAAGTACAACCTGTGGCTTTTATGTTTTGACACATCAGGAGGTTTACAACAGATGCAGAAGTGTTCAAAAGAGACGCTTGGTGGAAACCAATGTGCAGAGCTCTTTTGGGTGGTTCAACCTCAGTTCAGACAAAATCTTGGCAAATACAAAGAGACCAAAGGTGGAGTGTCCTGATGGTCAGTGCGGCAGCTCAAAGAGGACGAATTTTATACAGATAAAGGGCAACTTTAATTTTGAAAACCCACCAGAATCGTTGCTGCCCCTGGAGGACGTGCAGACCACAGGCTGAAACCAGCCGCCCCCCAAAAAAGTAAAGCCTGTTGATCTTTCTGGACTGAAGATTATTTTTCAGGCAAGAACAGAATCAAACAAAATTGAATTGATGAGTCTTGTAAGATGTGAAGCAGTGTTTCAACCCTGATGCCACCACAGTGAAAATCTCCCAATAAACTAAACCCACACATTGCACAAACTTTTTCCACTTTTATAGGTACATTTTCAGCTGAATAATAACAACTTCAGGTCAATGAACACAATCTGCTGATTGTGCAGTTTCACACCGATGGTTATTGGTTAATAGCTGGAGGGATTCATGGAGCATAAAAGAGACTAATAAAGCATGTTAGAGGATTATAATGTGGAGACATGAGAATATGTACAAAACTCTCTAAAATGCTGGACTTATGACAGTTATGGCTTGTACAGTTGTTTACTTCTCAAACGTTATTATTTAAATTCAATCACTTCTAATTGCAATTTAGTAAAAAATGTGTCTTTTTGAAAAGAAATTTTGCTTTTGCTCTCATTTTTACTCAACGCCGCTGAATCCTCTTCTCGTTGGCTCAAAGTTTGCTGTAAAATCAAATGCAGCAGCGCTCTCTTGTGGTGGACAGAGGAGTTACAGAGGCAGTGTAGTTGCCATCCGTGACCATAGGTGTCGCTGTCTGCTGCAGCGTGCACAAAAAAGGAGAAGTATTTCCTTGAGCGTTGGAGTCGGTGTCGTTTGTTTTGTGGCTGTCAACACGCTGAGCGGAGCGGTGGACGGTGTAAACAGAGGCAGCGGCGCCGTGCGGAGGGGCTGCGCTCTCTGGCTCCTCTTCATGAATTACTTATTGTAAAAGTGAAGGTTTGAAGCCGCGCCGCTGACCGCGGGGCACCGACGCGGTGAGAGGAGCCGGTCTCTGGCCGCTTCATTGTGCGGAGGACTCGGGCAGCTAAGCGGGCTCCCGTCGACGACCATGGCAGCGGCGACCGTGGTGGAGGCTGATCCGACGACCAGCGACGGCGGGGCCGCCTTCCCCGGCGTGCAGAGCCGCGGCTGGGACGAGTCTCAGCTCCGAAAGTACACCTTCCCAACCAAGCCCATCCCCCGGCTGTCCCACACGGACCCCCGGGCGGAGATGCTGATCAACAACGAGGTAACGGCCCGAGAGGAGAGCTCGCTGAAACTTTGCTCGCTGACCCGGTTTAGCCCGCCCGGATGGGAGCCGTGCAGGGGACCGAGGGGACAGCTGCACCGGCTTCAGCTGATCACATGCGCTCATCCTGCACATTATCGCAACCGTATGAAACAATGCATCGACACTCCCTGTGTACTTTACGTGTCATGTCGTTTCCTTCACATAAGCTGGTGATAAGTTGATGTTTTAGCAGCAGTTCTTGCAGATAATTGAATTCAAACAGTTGCAGTTTAATTCTAGAGGACACGGACCTGTAGTTTGTTGCTTTATTCAGTTTTACTGAATAGTTTACATACTTTTTTGTGCACATTATTGACCCAAAAAGCTAAATATCTTATTACACTTATAATGATTTACTTTGCACTTTTAACATTAAGTCTAAAACACGGATGCAGAAACTGTAGATCATAGAATTTAGTGGAGTGGCAAATTAAAAACTTGATGCTGGCATGTGTGATGCTTTTGCAGTGGTCACCATGACGACGTGGCTGCCAGGTAGACCTGCACATTTCAGTGCGAACCAGAGTGGAACCAAGTGGAGGGACTGTGTGGAACATTGTCATGCATTCAGTCTCTATCGGGACGGGGCTGCGAACAGAACAGTCCAGGACTGAGCTGACAGGCGGAGCCTTGCCTGAGGACTCCATTGTGCAAAAAGCACAGTAAAGATGTGCCCAGGTGCACGTTGAAAGAAGACTGTGTTGCATATAAAGTCCAGAATAAACATAAAGTCAATTGAACTACAACTAAAACACATTGCATGTGCAGGAAAATGAATTATAGCACCTTGGACGTTTGCTTGTGGTCAGAAGGCATTTTTGTGAGTGCGTAACAACACTGACACGATTGTCCGAATCCGAGTTCAAAGGTAGTTCGTTTACTGGCGTCATGCTGTTTACACCTGATGTATGATTGGAGACAACAGCTGACAGCATTGTAGTTTGTGAGAGGGAATGCATCATGCTGGAGTGTTTATGGCTGGAGCAGCAGCGGCAGCTTTGCTGCAGTGTGATGAGGGATGCCAGCTGCAGGTTTGGGTCTTCCGACATGAACTGAAATGCTCCCTGTGCAAGTTTCATGTGTTTTTATCGGTCACACGGCCTCCGCAGATCGACCAGACGATTCAGGTTAATGAGGGAAATCGAAGAGAAATCTTTCTCCACGTCCGAGACTGTTTTAGGAGGCAAGTGAGCCTGTTAATCATAAACAGTGGGCTGCCTAAAAAAACTACTGATTAAGCCTGGAGTTATCACGTATATGACTTCCACTGAAACAGCTGACTGTTGACAATTCATGTGTAAGGGAACTACACCCAGTTTAGTGTTCCCTAGAAGTCTGCAATGATATCTGTTTCATCTGAATCAAGTTTAATGGCTGCAGAGGAATGTCTGCCATCTGACTGGTCTTAAAGCACATGCTTGCCTCAACAATAACATGGATATTCTACATGTTTGTCTTCACATGGATGAAGGATTCTGACGTGTTTTGTTTTATTGGAATGCAACCAGAAGCTTATGTTGCACTTTGTTGCCTGCTAATTCATGTCGGCTTGTCCCACCCAAAAATAGATCGAATCACTTTCCAGTTTAGTAGCAGTGAACTTTTCACTCTGAAGCCATCAGTGTCGGTGGACATGCAAATCAAAGAGCCTCATTTCGAACTTTCCATTTGTTTTCTTGCACGCTTTTGGGAATTTATCGGACGCAAACAAGCGCCTGATAAATGTGTTGCAAGAATAGCAACAACGGTCTTATCAAAGCACCTCATGTGTGGGACTTTGTTTCGATAAGCTCTCCAAAAAGGAGACAAACCTTCCGCTTTCAACCCTGAACTTTTGCTTCAAATGTTGCACATTTGTGCAACAGTATAGTAAGTACACATCAAATACACAAATTGCACATTTGTGCCAAAACACATGTAGGAAACCACACATTTTGCACAATGAAACACTTATTGTACATTATCACTTATACTCCTTCACCCAGAGGTCAGATGACTGTTTTTTAAATAACTAATTGCTTTGTTGGAGAATCATAAAGATGCTGATGGAAATGTGGCGCACTCACCATGTACAAGTAACTGGGTCATATCATGGCTGCTTTTACAGGACACATGAATGAACTGATCCCATTGTACAGTGGGCTCTGACATGTGCAACAGTGGCCTCTCTAGCTGTTAATCCCGCACAAGAATGTAAGAAGAGCTGCACTAATGAGCACGAATGTGGCACATCAATATTCACCCTAAATAACCAAAGAGTGCGACCCAGTGTCAGAGTGAGGCACTGGATGAGCTGCTGCTGTTGCACCCGTTTCTTTGACTAATAAATCCATCCGTGTCAAAAGACATTCACAAAGAAGATGCAAACCAGGGTGCACGCAAACATGCACGAAACAAAACAGTATACAAACGATTCTGCTAAGCGGCTCATTGTTTTTCTGCTGGCAGGTGCGCATGACGAATAAATATCCCGCAAACGGATAAATTACTGCCAAACACTGCAGAAACCACGTTTCACCATCCTGCACGTCGTTTTCGAGCTTCAGTCCGCGCCTTCTCCTCTGAAAGTGAAACCAGGGGCCGTCGCGGAGCGCGCCGCGGGAGCGCGCCCTGCCGTGTACGTTCAGATAGTCACGTAGCCCTCGGAGCGCGGCGTGGCTGCCGCGCGGCGCGGCGCGGCGCGGCGCGTCCGTCAGCGTGGCTGCTGCGAGCGCCGCTGGATGCGCCTCGGTGTCATCGCAGCGGTGTTTGAAACAAGTCCATCACACGCAGAAGTCAGAGCGCCCACAGATCCTGCACGCGCTGCTCCACGGACCACGTGATCCTAAGTAATCTGAACGATAATGAGAAAATGCACGATGGAAATAACCAAGAAGGCACTTCCCTCTCAGCCGGGCTGTCGTGCTCTACCGTCACGCACGCCATTGCTGGGAAGTTGTGAATCAGATTCACCTGCATTAAGCAATTGTGCATTAAAATGTGTTGTGTAGTTAAAATTGGTTGAATTTCAAATCTTGCAAATACGTGCAAAATTCAAAGAAAATAAATTGCCAGTAAATCAGCAGAATAAAAAATGTAATTCAGAAAGGACAGAGATTTTCATAAACAGTCCTTCAGACAAAATGAATCAATCACTCAAATACAACAAAGGGTTATTACAGAAAACAAACATGAAAATGTGATTTTGAAAGTGTTTCAACAATTCTAAGTGAGAGTAATGATGGAGTTCTTCTGATGATTTTTTTCCCCAGGAGCCTGTGGTTTTGACGGACACGAACCTCGTATATCCAGCTCTGAAATGGGACATCGCATACCTCCAGGAGAACATTGGAAACGGAGACTTCTCTGTTTACACTGCAGAAAACCACAAATTCCTCTACTATGACGAGAAAAAAATGGCCAACTTTGAGAACTTTGTCCCCAAATCTCAACGAATGGAAATGAAATTCTCTGAATTTGTGGATAAAATGCATAGAACTCAAGAAATGGGAGGAGAGGAGAGGTGAGTGTTCAGGATCAAGATGTTTGACAGGGATTGTTTTCATTGTTGGTTCCAATAAAGAAACGTGACTCTCCACTCGTATCATTACTGAGGCTGACGCTCAGTCTTCATAGATTCAGGGGCTCCAACAGTACATCAGGGGTCGACTGTGATTGTGCTGCAGGTGTTTTATTTTTTTAATCGTGAAGTGTGACTCTCTCTCATAAACGCAAAACGCAGCACAGAAAAGTGACACATGACTCAGCATTTCTAGAGGAACACCTTACCCCAGCGACCTGACTCGACCTGGCAACACACACGCAGACGACTCTAAAAACAGCTCCGGTTGACCTGTTGATGATCACAGTGGCTGCTGTCTGTTTTGGTTCAGATTTTTTCATATCTATCATCGTCATACTGTTGTTCAGGGTTTAAAGGAGGCACATTTGGGTGAAAAAGAAATGCTTGTAAACAAAGACACATCCCACTTCTGCATGAAATCCTCTGCATTTTGATCCTACGTTGTGGTGCTTTTAAAGAAAGACACACAAACATGCTACGCTGTTCTTTTTCTTCCCTCAAATGTTCTTTCAGAGTGTACCTGCAGCAGACCTTGAATGACACCGTAGGAAAGAAGATCGTTGTTGACTTTCTTGGTTTCAACTGGAACTGGATCAACAAGCAGCAAGCCAAGAGAAACTGGGGCCAGCTGACGTCCAACCTGCTGCTCATCGGCATGGAGGGTACGAGCCCGACATGCACAGGAAGCGCAGCTTCTGCTCCCAGACGTGTTTTTGTTTGTTTTTTTTTCTAATCTCACCTCACCATTGTAACTTATGCCTGCAAATTGTTCTCTTCACACTTTCTCCCTGTAGGCAACGTGACGCCGGCACATTACGACGAGCAGCAGAACTTCTTTGCACAAATTAAAGGGCAGAAGCGATGCATCCTCTTCCCGCCAGACCAGTTTGAGTGTCTCTACTCGTACCCTGTGCATCACCCCTGTGACAGACAGAGTCAGGTAAGGGGCGGAGTCACCTTGTGTAAACATCCTTCTTGCCATTGAAAGAGGAAGTTTGTCTCCAACACACTATACGGGGCTGCAGGCCTGAGCTAAGCTACAATGCCCTTCCCTTCTTTCAGCCTCTTTTGTAACAGTACGTGCTGGAGTGACTCACTCCATCGATATATGTTGCAAAGTGGTGCAGTGATCCGGACAGGAATGGACGGCTTGTTTTGTGTGTTGACTTCACTTGAAGGTGGCACCTGGTAATGTTCGGAAAGTAACGTGGCATTTTCTTTCGCAGGTTGATTTCGACAACCCGGACTACGAGAAGTTTCCCAATTTTAAGAACGTGGTTGGCTATGAGGCTGTGGTGGGGCCTGGAGATGTGCTCTACATCCCCATGTATTGGTGAGCTCGTCCTCTCCATGTGCTGCCTGTAGAAAGGATGTACACAAACAGTATTTACCTGGAAAACCTGCTTATCTTTGAACATTGAGTTCCTAGAAGCACGGCCAGCCGAAGTGTTTTCCTGCTCTGCAGGCTGCTCAGGGTGAAGTTGTGTGATTTTATTTTTTCTCCTGCCCCACACAAAGAGAATTATCCACCCACCGTCTTGTTTGCTTTATTGATTACTGCATAATTAGCTTCAATAATGACCATGGTGCAACTGTAGAATTGTGCTGCATCATGACTCCTCTTCAGATTTCATAACAACTTGGACTTTAACTTTTAACTTGGATTTTCTGCTAACATTGACTTATCTTAACCTAGTTCAATTTTGAAACGACCTCCGATTTGTTAGCTGCTGGAAAGTGGAGAGCTCCAAGTGTCCTTTTCATCCTGGCAATGACAAAGTACCCAGCTTGTTCTCTTACTTTGTACTGTGGCGTTCAAAGAGAAATCTTCTTGCACATGAGCATAAAAAACAAACTCTATTTCACTGTCAACTTTATTATCAGACTAATATTTA
>JAUESE010000018.1:11065694-11076121 GCA_032274725.1 Malacoctenus triangulatus | reverse complement strand
TTTTTTTGCCCCTATGTTATTTAAGTGTTTTGATCTGCCATAGTCACACATGCACCATCGACTAAAGATAGTAAAGGGAAAAAAATGCGATTAAGGATTATGGTATAAGCAGGCTGAAATGAGAGTGAAAAGTCTGGCATTAACTCTGCAGAGCACACACACTCTATAGCAGCACTTGTTTTTAATTGCCCTTGATCAGATGGAGAAGCTTAATCCAGCAGAGTGGTAAATGCTGCACAGTTCAGACAGCAAGGAACCAAACTGGGTTCATTATGGGCCTTTGTTGAGGAATGCAGCATCTACGTATACAGAGATAACGACTAATCCTCTCATATTCTATGTGAACATAATACTCCAATTAGGAGCAAAACTGGGATAAGAAACAAAACCTGAACACTAATGTGCATTTAGTGGTGATATTTAAAGTTCTATGTCCATTAAAAAGATTAAATCAAAACCTATTGGGTTATTCCCCTAACAGTTTATTGTTTTAACAAACATGCTTCTACAAGTTTTAATTAGGCCAAAGTGTTGCTTTGTGTCTTATTATATCCTGATGTACTAGTTAAAAGACAAAAGCTGGGTCTGTAGACAGCACGTATTTCATTTTGTGTCGTCATGTTGTGTAGTTTAAAGGAAGGACCAGTATGTGTGACTTTGTAAACAGAGATCAGAGCAATGAACTTGGTGCTGAGTACACAAAAGCTCCCTCACAGCCTTTTGGAGTCACCCTGAGCGTCAGTGGTCTTTTTGTATTGGCAGCTCTGCTTCCACATTGTAATGATAGGAATGGACGTAGCCCATTTAAGTATCAAATCAATAGCAAATTAAATTTTTTAGCAGTGCAAGCTACACTCAGTATCACCTGTAATTAGCCTTGACAGACTCTGGTTACTCTTGTTCTCATGTCAATTTGCTCCTGATCCACACACTTTTTGGACTCTTAGGTGTTACTGATCATAATATGTATTAAATGTATTTATTGTTGTCGTCTTGTGGGTTTTCTCAGTCTTTTGTTGGTGGTCTGGTTCCCCTATAAAAAAGTATTCAAAACAGTTTCTAAACACCTGAAGTAGGTTAGGAGGAAGCGCACACGTCTGGCCTGCTGGTGTGGTTTGGAAAATGGGCTGGGACCTGATTTAGATAAAAAACACAATGACCCACAGGCGCTCTTATAATAAATAGTGTGTCCTCCAAGCCTTGTGTTTTCCTCCTGCTCGCTACATTTGTCATCTTCATATGAATAAACAGGCCTATTTAATCTCTCTGTCCTTTCATGGGATTTTGTGGCACATATACGCTAACAGCAGGCTACTTGCTGCCTACAAACATGCTTGTTTTCTCCTGTTTCCATTGAATGGTTATCAACAGAATCTCCATTGCAAATGAATCGCGTGGAGACGCCGTACCAATCTGTCATTCTCTGAATTTATGTGCAAACTTTGACAGTGTTTTGGAATGAGCTCGGGCCTCGCCACGCGATCAGCGCGGGAGGAAGTTTTTCTAACGTAGCGCTCGCTAACAGCTCGAGAGGTCTCGAAGGTTCACCTGAGGCTGCTCGCGGAAGCGGGAGGAAGAGTGGATGTGGATGCTGAGCTGTCAGTCTCTCCGCACTCACTTCTGCAACACATCTACTGTTGATCAAGTGGAAATTAAGTGCACTTCAATGACGTGCCATGCTGGGAAATCTGCACAGTGCCTTTGCCTTTTTAATAGACTTACACCTCATTTGGCCTCTAAAGCCTGTGAAGCCTCCCATGGGATGGCCCGAGGCGAAAACACACACCCTCGTATACACAAATGCATGTACATACAGAAAGCCAGAGTAAGTGATTTCTACGCCAGAGGGACAGACTTAGAATTATGTAGCGAGAGAAACATAAGGGGAAATGTAAAGAGAAGAGGCTGAAAGAAAAGAGAGAGACAGATTGTTTGCAGGGAAAGAAGGATACGAGGGAAGTCTGGAAATGCAGGGAGGAAAGTCACCGATCTCAGACAGAAACGGAGCCGGTACAGACAAAGAGACAATGGTAGATAAAGGAGAAAACACAGAAGGAGCTTGTGCTTCTTTATGTCAGACAGCAGCCAACAAAGCCTGATTAGGCCATCGTTGCTCAGTCAGGGAGCGAGCGAGCCTCAGAACAATGTAGTCCGCTTCCCCTTCAAAACAACAGACCTTCCTGTCTGACCCCCTAACCTCTGTCAGTGGCAATGCGTGTCACAGGCAGGACGACACCCTGTCAGACTCACCCCTCCCTGCTGCTCGCAAGTCAGTCACTCCTAAATTGTCAGCTGAAGACTCTCGAATTATTCACTTCTTCAGTAGCAGGTGTGTCAAAAAAGGTTTTCCTGCTGCTGTTCTCGCTGCTTTTGTTCACTGTGTCTTTGTCGTATTACCAGATACAACACAAGAGTGTCCTGTAATACTTGATCGTCAGTAAAGTCGTAAGTTTCAAGTTAAGTCCTTGTGGTGTATCTCAGAAAAGTCCAGGCTTTTTTAACTCATGTCTGTGGCTAACTGTGAAAAGTCAAAGCAAATGATTTCTTGTTACAAATTACATCTTACCAGAAGCACCTTTATGTAGAAAAACAAGTCAAACATATTTGGATTCCAAGTTAAAATTTGACCTTTGCAGAGATACGAGTTTAAACCATTTTCTTACGTAATCAATGCAAAACTGTTGCCGAAAAATAATTGCACTTGTAAGTGGATCATTTAAAGGCAGACGTTAAAATGCAACTGCTTGAATTATCTTTCTTTTTTTAGACTCGCCACCGTCGACGCACATTCCAGCGCTCGCTCGTTTCCTGCGGTTTGTTTGTATTCGTTCTGCGAGGTTTGATGTAACTCCGGCAGATGGTTACAGCAGAGTTAAAAATCTGCTGCAAATTGGCATCCCTCTATCAGAAGTTAACAGTTAACAATTAAAAGCACTTCTCCAGTTAAACCAGATCGAATTAGCTTTTGCCAATTTCCCCCCTAAAACATTCCATCTGCTGTATTGGAGCTCGTGATAGTGAACTCCACCATGAAGAGGAGATTCTGCAAAGCTCCGTGTCGTCTTTTTTTTTTCTCCTCTCCTGGCTGGTTTGAAGTCATCTTTTGTCTGGAAAAGGGGGGTTATTGTCTACATATTAAGTGAGGTTCTGCAAGGGTTTCAGCAGCATCTTGACTCCCCTAAGCTGAGGAGCAGCTGAGGTTAAGTGGTCTCCTCGTTCATGGCACCCGTCTTCTTCTTCACCGTGACAGCTGGGGACCAGACCGTTGCCATAGATACGCTCTCCACCCCTCGTCAACTGCTCATTTGAACATACACGTACACAGACATACACACATATACATGCTCGGTGTAGATGTACTGTGTTCTCTCTTCGGCCTTTTGACTGTTTTCACGTGTTTGTCTCTTTATATTCTCCTTTGAAAGTAACAAAAACTAAAACAAGGGAACACTGAACACTGTGAATACTGATCCTGAAAGCAGAAAGCTCTTTTCCTTCATGCACTCGAAGGTTTAATTGTTATCTATTAGAACTGATTATGAAAAATGGAAAGTCAGTTTTTGGAACAGTAAAAATAAATTTCAGTCACTGTAGTTGAGTGCTTTTCTGTTTGTTTTGCTCAAATTGCAGAACTTTTCGCTGGAGATGGAAAAATTCCAAGAGATAAGCCACCGACCTGGAAAATAATTTCAAATATTATTTTCCAATAACACACTCCACAGGGCAACTTCTAGTGTGCCAGGCTACAAAAGACACAGGTCGTGTTCACTGACTGAGCGGGCTGGAATTTGTTTTGTGCACGAGAACTTTGAACGATAAAATCCAAGTTGGAAACTCCACAAATAGTGTGAGGACACTTTGGTTCTGGAGCCACGTCGGTATTTGGTGGATCAGCCCGCAATTTGTGAGCACTTGATGACGTCTATTAGTTTAACAAAAAGAAACTATTAATCAAGTAATTTATATGACAGACAACTTTAAGTTAAGTTATTGTGTTGGAAATAGTGAATTGGACTTAATATATCTAAAAATAATAATAAAACAGATCTAACATTGAAGCAGGGACACCTGGAGCCTCTTTGTATATTCAATTTATTAATGAGTGGTAGACTTCCACACAGGGGACAGCAGAGGTTATTTAAAACTTTGTGTTGATATTGGATCATATTTCAGTTTGTACAGTCGGCTCCAGTGTCACAGGTTTAATTATAGAGCCGCTTCTAAACCGTGGATTAGAAGCAGAGCAGTCCATGCAGGTCACCATAAAATGCACCACTAATTTCAAGTGAATGTTTAAATTAAAATACATTATATTCAAAAATTTAAATCCAACTGCTGAATTTGATTTATGTTGTTTTTGTACTTCACATTGAAAGTTTGATCCAATTTATTATTTTTTGATCAGTTTTCATCCCTCATTATCCCGCAACATTAGAAAACTTTACAACAGCAGGAATTAAAATCACTTTTTGTACTCACAGCTTTCGTTTTGAGTAATGGTGATGGGTCATTATGATCCTCGGTGCTATTAGGATCATCTGAATATCTTCTTTTCAAAACTCCTGCAAAAGACGGCAGTTTCACAGGATCACAAAGAATATCACATAACACAATGACAGATTAATTATAGCGTCTAACATAAAAGACGATGTCCTGCTTGGTTATAACATACTTGTAAAAATATCCTATTTAATATTAACAAGTGCAACGCGTCTCTGTTTTTACAGGAAAAAATTGACCTCTTGAGTTTTAGTCAACAACTTTGAATAACAGGAGGCTTCTGCGACAGTGTTTTAGAGGCCATTTAGAGCAATATCACAATACATCTGCAGTTACTGGTAAATACATGGAACTGGTCTGTGCTGTTGTCACATGTATGGGTTGTCTCCTGCTTATTTACCACTGACGCTGTACGGCAACAAATATCTCCCAGGATGAGGCTCTAAGAGCTAAATGGCAAAGCACAGGACAACGAGGAGGCCCCACTGAGGACCCTGAACCAGCAGGCTGAGATTAGAGCACATTTGTTCCACAATATTGCAGCCTCCTGGTTTCCTAAGGCTGGTGCGTTTGCACAGAAGGTGTAGGCAGATATTTGGGCAGCGGCCAAAGCCTTTCCTTGCTAGCGGGCCACCTCGCTCGAGCTGCAGGTGCTGCGAAGGACTCCCCACTGCTTCCTAGTGTGGTCTGCGACCCGACAGGCTGATGGAACAAATGCTAGTCTCGGGAAAATAAACTTATCTCATTTGGATGACAACACATAGCCTCGGGTTACTGTGTTGTGTTGCACCAGTTTTGAGAAACAAGTCGGATGGGGTCACTGGCTTCTCCATCGCTCTCCAACATAGAAAAAGGAGACATTCGCTCACAACCACCTCCTCCTCTCTTTTTCCTCTCTAGTTGTTTTTTACTAATTGACGAAAAAATTAGATATTTCTGATTTGTTCCATATTATGAGTTGCTCAGTAATATTCTCTCATAGGCTACATCTGGACCATAAATGGGTGCAGTTGTTCACTTTGACACCTCACAACCTGAAGACAGCAGTGTGATTCCAGGCTTTTCTCCGTGGAGTTTGCATGTTTGCAGGTGTTCTCCAACAATCTAAAATAATTGCTGAGTGGATGGAGTTACCACTCCTAAAGAGCCATCAGATTTACTTGGAGGGTTCTGATGCGTTTGGAACAATTTGTGGTTTGTTAAAGGGTCCGATGATGTCATCTCACCAGGACATAAACATCCTATTGAAGCTCACCGAAGGGAGGTTGTGGGTGCAGATGAAAAAGGAATTATAGAAGATTGATCGCAATTTATTTTCCTTCATCACTTCTAGAAATATATAGAGCGGAAGTCGCAACAAAAAACAAACACACATTTATCACCAGAGCTGCAGGTTGATTCCATAACTGCTTGTTTCAACCTTGGTGCTTTCACAACTCGAATAATTATCTTTAGGCTTCAGTTTCCTAATGAACATCTGGTGGTTTCCTTATAAAATTGTTTTGATTTGCACTTAATTCAGAAACTACTGATTACATTTTTATGAGTCACTTGTTTCGTAACAACTGGTGAATGTAGTCTCTCTGATTTCATTGAAACCAAATGTTTCCTTGGGGCTGTACTTTCTCTTCCACATGACTCTGTGTGTACGTCATATTTGCTGATTGTTTCAGTCGGATTCATTAATCAGGGTAGAAATTGTAATGATTGCACTTCGGGAGTCTTGGGTGTCTCAGTGGGAGCTTTGAGCATGCTCTCTGTGGAGGGGAGTCTCTTCTGACTGACCCGGCCCTGACCCCCGAGGTGAACCCCATCACACAGAGGTGTTAGTGTGCCACCAGGCATGATGGATCACCCCTTAGATCCCTGTGATCTTATAATCACGGCCAATCACCAGGACTCTCTCTGTTACTATAATGATCGGCAATGATTTGGGCCCGGAGTATTCAGATGATGGATGGAGGCTCCTGCCGGCTCCAGCGAGAGGATGAGTCAGGCTTTCAGTGTCTATAGGAAGCGTTGGTAGGTTGGATAGTTGTTCACATCTTTATCATAATGAAGTGGAGATACTTAACCCTGGAGTACGGAGGGGTCTCTTAGTGCCTTAACACTGATGTTTAAGGTGACCCCCCTCAGGGAGACGCCCACAGATTGCGAACCATTTTGCCAGATGATATGCTAATTTTTGTGACCTTAGATTGGGCTGGGTTACTCCCACGCACACACAAAAAGATGATGAACTCAGCTCAACATAAAAGCTTTTATTCAAATTTCTTGTTTGTTCACTTCATTGAGAGAGAGAGAGAAAAAAAACACCTTCTGGTGTGTAAGGCCAAGTGTTGCATTAAAAAGTATATACATGCAACTGTTTTGCAATTCTTTCAAATACATCCACAGGATTACAATAATAAAAATAGTAATGCATACAGCGGGAGCTCCGTCTGTAAGAAGGGAAAGAATCTCCGTGGCAATAAAACGTTTGAAGCCGGGCTCTGTACTGTATCTCTATATAATACATGCAGCGTCTATGTCTGGCCTTGGATTTGGGTAAAGGCTGTCACAAGCTCACATGAGTGCATGCATCACGGAGCAGGGGTACTCATCCAAACCCCACCCAAAAACCCAGTCCCTCGGTGCAGGGAATTACTGGGCCTCTCCCAGCTCCTGGTAACCCCTTCATTATCCACACACCAATGGGTCCGGATCAGATTCAGCCTTTCTGCAGGGGGGAAAGAAATGGAAATTGGGAGGCAGGGGCTGCAGCCCATGCATCTGAACAATGCCTCAATGTTTAAGAAGTGGCCTCACGGATAGGAAGTGATAGGGTTCACTTCTGGTTGGTCCTGAGCGGGCTTCCTCGGTTTCATTTGGTCATTTGTAGGAATACATCACATCTAAATGGTTCCTCGTGGTGTGGGGCTATTTTGGGCTCGCGTGCCATATCAGCAACATTGCTTCACAGCTAAAATACACAGTTGACGCTTTTTTCCCCTCTATTTGAGTGACCTGTGTTGTCCGTTCAGCCCTTTTTTGGTGTCCCGATCACTTTTTTTCCTGGTATGTCCTCTATTCATTTTTAAATTAACCTCCTAATGGACCTCATCTGTCCAGAGAGAGCCTATTAACTAAAGCCCTTCTCTCATCCAGTGTCCCCCCCCCCACAAAGGGCTGCAATCCCCACCCACATGAACCCGTCCCTGACTGCCCATCAAACATCCTCACACATCACGAAAGAAAAATCAAATGCGGAAGAAGCGAAGAGGTAACAAAAGGATTACATTATATATAGTTAATTACCTTCTGCCCTTTTCCGAAGTGCAGAATTAGAGAGCTTTAATTGCTTTATCACCTGGGCTTGTGCGCGCAGCAGCTCAGCAATCAGCCTGATTTGTTTTAAATGAGCTGCCATGGGATGGGGTGGAAGCTTGATGCTCTCTCTGCCCTCCAGCACCTATAGGTGATGTGATGGACTAAAAAGGTGCAGCGCAAGCCAGAGAGGGCTTCCCATAAGGTAAATTGAATGTCTGTAAATGAATACAAATCGACAGTGGCAGTCCCAGTGAAGCTGCTACATGTTTTTGTGTGGCTAAAATGGTCATATTGAAACATTCCTTTCTTTTTTTTTTTTGAACAGAGGTTTTCAAAACCCCAACATATTAACTCCCTCAGGATGTTGCAGTAGCCTTGGGATTTGAGCACCAGTGTTACTGAAGCAATTAGCATATTCCTGTATTAAAGGAGGGAAGCGTGACAGTGTTTTCCAGGATGTCAGTATGTATCATTAAAAGGCATATTTTAATTAGGGACATGTTAGTTCGTTACACTAAATGGATTAACATTGCTTGTCAAGGGTAGAGATATGTTTTACATTTAAGTCCATTGGGGAACAAGGTCTCAATTTAACAAGACATCTTAAGTTGAGATGGGTCTTGTTAGCGCGGATTCAGAAGTGGCACTTAGACAGTTTAATATTTTGAAATTGTGTGAAGATGCCGTATCGCTGGGCGCCTGTTTGTGTGTAACTGAGTGTAAGAAGTCAATTAATATATTGCGAAAGTGTGCAGGCTGTGATCTGGAAACAATACGATCAAAGGCCAGTTTGCTATCGCTTGTGAACTATCTCATTAGCTAGAAAACTCAAACTGGCTTTGTTTTACATTACAGCACGTGAAACGAACACATGTACGTCCGCTCGCAATCTTTCCACTGAAAGTTTTGAGGGGGGATTACAAAGCGAGGAGCTTGACAGCGGACTTTCTGACGATGCAGCGAGTATAGGTTCTGCATGACCGTTTGGATCAAAGAGTGGTTATCTCCCCTATTGAGCTGTTCTCACCTCTGTCTTCTCTCATTATAGGGCGACAACAAGAATTTCCCCCCATTAATCAGAACCCCCGTCCCTGTGTAGGCCATCAGCAGAACGCCGGACCACCTAAAATGCGAAAAGAACTGTAGAAATAAAAATAAATAAGTGTAGGGAAAAAAAACAACAAAAAAACAAGACAAGCATCTCCTGTGTGTCATAGAAGCCAGAGAATTGATTTCTTCCCTGTTAGTGGGAGAAAATGGGTGAGAAACTACTGCTTAGCCAGAGGTTCTACTAAATTAGATTCACTTGGTGTGTTCAGTCAGCAATCAGTCAGCAAAGTCAACTTGAACTGGTTGTGAAGTAAGCACATATTCATAATAATTGGCCTTTTTCTCCTGTGAATGGTGCAATCCTTCACCTGACCACGGTGAACAGCTATGCATGCATCGAGACAAGTTGCTTCAATTTATGTAGAAATTGTGGATCATGTTAAAGTAAATGTAGTTCCTGTAAAGACTGTGTCAAAGGAATTTGGGACTATAGGGATAATCATTGGTATGTGAATCCTGCAGCTGTGTTTTACACACCTACCCGGATTATATCCAAGGGGATTTGCAGCCTTCAGAGAACAAAAGTCACATCAATTCTTGATGTGTGCTGTACACATCTATGAAATTCCTGCTGAAAGATGAGAATAATTCAGACTTGTACAAATGGAGACATGATGACATATGATTCTGGTGAATGCTGCCAAAACCTGAGCATTTCAAAATCCCCCCCTCCCCCCACCCAAAAAAAGAGTCACGCGTCCAGAAGTTTTAAACCTTCCCAGGTTTTGCTTCATTCCTGTCTGGGTATAATGCCCTGCCCTACTTTGCCAGTTCTTGATTAAAATGTTGACTTTTTGCTGGGTAATAACCTGATTAATGTAATTGAATGTAAAAGGGCGTAGCTCAGCAGCACTGCTGATCACTGGAGATGGATTAGGAGAGAAGGCTTTCAAATTGAATACAGTTCTCCCTCCTCAGCTTGTTAATTGTGCCGTTTACCACTACCTGAGTCAGTGACCACTGCTATTTAGTCTCTCTAATGATGATGCACAGTCCGACCCAACCACAGATAATTAAAAAAGCCTTCCCTGCACCCACCCCCCATCTCTCCCTGTCTTGAGTTTGGTGTTGCATTGACAAGCCGCACTAAGGCCAGATATTGAGCTGTCTGCTTCGCAGAGTCTTGGCGGCGGGACCATGCAGACCTCTAAATGCTGCTATTTTGTGTGTTTTCTAAAAAGAAAGTTCGGTATAGATCCGTGGCACATGGCTGTGATTGGCGGCAGGAAAGTCTGAGGCTTCATCAAGTTCCTCCTGCTGGAATGGGCAACAACTTCAGCTTGATCTTGTACTGCTGCTAAATTTAGTGTCATGGTAATTTAGTCCGTTTCAGAGACAACTAGTTTCTTTTTTTTTAGAACATTTATTTGTTCATAATAAGTGAATTTGTCACATTTCACATAAATTATCAGGAATCATCACCACACACATTTTACTCCAAAATATGTTTTGAACAATGACTCATGCGTGTTAAAGTTTAATATCATATAGTTAAAGTACATTCCTGG
>JAUESE010000018.1:11042170-11061151 GCA_032274725.1 Malacoctenus triangulatus | reverse complement strand
AAATTTGACTTGTTACTTATACATGATAGCCAAAAGCTTAAAGGTGCTTGACTATGTTACAGTGTTAGGAAAATTAAATGTACAGGTTGCGAAGGAGATCAGGTACTACATAATGTGGAGAGGAGCGTCAATAAAACCATTTGATATAGGTCAAAGTTTTCTTGAAATCTGCTTTTTATCAGATATTGCACATTGAAAACTTCTTACCTTTGGGGACTACGATCAATGCTCACTTGCAAAGTTTGCATTTTGTATTTAAAAGCTTATATCAGGCTCAGACAAAACACTACCTCTAAATAAATTTGAGCATCCATCACATTTTTGCAATAAAGTAAAAGTTATAAAATAGCTGCTGTGTTAAATATAATGGACTAAAACTTTGGCACAAAATAGGGGAACGCAAATAAAGTGCAAGACCCCTCAAACTATATTGTACTTGAATAAATTTCCTTAGCAACTTTCTCCCTCTCCTGTCAACTAACAGTGATGTTTTTGAGACGTAATGAATCCATGCATAAAAAAATTCACATTTAAAATATACATTTCTATTGTCCATAGAATTTTATGCAGCATGTTGATGTCTGAAACTTAAAATTTGCAGGGAATTGCCTCATGTTGTGTCCCTCTTCCAGCTCTTTAAAACGGGCTTATTTCACTGTATATATTATCAGTGATCGACATGAATCATGCCAAAGAGGCCCGCTGCAGGGCATCACCAAACCAAGTTGACAATGAGGGCGAAGTGTTGGAGTAAATCGTGCACGAGGCCCACTGGCCCCCGTGGCAGGGCCTCTCTGCGCGGGTTTGAGAAGCCCAGAGGATGACAGGTGCTTTTCGTAATGCCTAACTGATGAGAGCCAATCAGTGTGCCCCATTCTGCTGGTGTGTGTCTCTTCTCCTGTTGTTGTCATCTGGCCCGCTAAAGTAAAGATGAGCTTGACTGACAGATGCATCCGGGTTCACAGTTTATTGGTTTCTCCGAGAGAGCCAGATATGCCAATTTAGACAGGGTAGTGACAAAAAAGTTCCCATCTAAATGGAATAATTTTACCACTGGGAATTCTCAGCTGGGAGGAGAGGGAGTGTTCGGGTGTATGTGTGCGCACGTGTGTGTGTGTGTGTATGTGTGTTTTATCTTTTAACAAGGCCTGAATGACAAACACATAGGACAGTTAGGGCCTGACAGAAACAGCAGCTTTTGATGCTTCACAGGGGATCCATGAAATAAACAATAGGCAGAGGAAGCAGAGAAATTGAATTACAACTGGTTGGGTTTGTGTGTGTCGGAGTCGAGAGTGTGGAGTGGAAGTGAGGCGGCGGCAAGATAAAACCAATGCATCATTAAATATACTGGAGTCAAAAGCTGGGCCAGTGCTCTCCTGCCTTCCCAACTGTCCTGCTTCTTTGTTTAACCCTCTCTGCTTTTACTACTACGCTGCGCACATGCACAGACACACGCACGCACGCGTGTCAAAACGCGTTCGCAAACGGGGATGCACTGAAAAAATCTAACCATTCTTTTTATTGCAGTCTGAATTTAAACAGTATTAATATTTCCTATGATTTCCTCAGACATTCACACATGGATGCACACTAACAGTGTGTTGTGCAGCTCCCGTGTATTTCATGTGTGAGCGCTGTAACGTAGCGTATGGGTGCTTTGTACTGACTGTTCATAAAAACCAAACGTCAATACAGCAGCTGCAGGAGTGCTCCCCGGAAACCTTGAACTCTGAATCATTTTCTTATGGGGTTAATAATGAGGGGACACCAAGTCAACGACAGACATATAAAAGAATTTATTTCTCATGTGCACAAAAAGAATTGGAACAGAACTGAAACTGAACAATGATTGAGGCCACAAGGCTTTCCATATAGATTTTTGTCAGAAATCCTTTTTATGTCCATGACACATCTCCTGTATCATCTTTACAACAGCACGAGACCCTTTCCAACAGAGGTGCTCCACTTCCAAAGACTTTGCCTGAATGACGGCAGCTTGCACCCTGCACCAGTGGTTCATTGGCGGATATGTCGAGCTGCGAGTGGAAATAGGCAAATCCCAAGTGCAATTTGTGGAGGATAGCTTTTCCTGAAGAGCAGGACTGCAGTCTGTTTCTTTGTGATCTGGTGGTGCCCTCAGTGACCACAGTTAGCCCTGGTACCAGGTGGTGCAGTAGCTTGTGTAGAATTAAAGAAAACTTGGTCCTATTGAATTGCAACAGTTGTATTGAGGTTGCAAGGAGGAGATACAGGTGTTGGGGAATAAGCGTGGATGTGTTTATGTATATATTTATAAATATATGGAGGCACAGATCACTGTAATTTGGATTAACATGATGATCACAACATCTACAAAGAGCAAATGGGACCACTGTTGCCAAGGACTTCAGTTTGATCGCATTGTTGCAGGAGAATTCGTGGAGCTGAAGTGAAACCGGAGAGGAATCATTTCACACTGGAGGTCTTTTGCACTTTTTCAAACTTTTATGCTGTTCTCCATGGGGATTGGTTATTTCTGAGCCCAACAACAAAAATGATACAGAAAGCCATTTAACTCATTGCATAGTGACATAAAACATCATCATGACAATATCATGAAAATAAAATAAAATGACAAAGACAACCTATGTGATGTTAGCATGTGAAACCTGCTATTGACGTAGCCATAGGTTATACAGCAGTTGTGCTTTTTTTCTCAGAGCACAACGTTACAATAAGACACAAATGTAATGCATGTTCTTTTTTCAGTCTGTATATCTACAAAGAGAGCCAGTACATTAGTATGATACTGCAATGGTGTGTATGTATGTTCTACTTATATGTCTGTATGTGTGTGTAAGTGTGTGAGACATTATATTTACAGAGAAGAATTGTCTTCACATTATTCACAAATCATTCTATAAAGCAGCATTTTGTTGCAACTGTTGGAATACCGAGTCACCAAATTTTCACCTTTTTTTTTAATCCATCACGTCATGATGTTCACTAGTTGAAAAGCCGTGATTTACACGTTCAGTGTTGACTTATTTAAACGATAATACTGCTTTAATTATGCATACATACACTGTAAATAAAATATTAAATATCAAACTAAGTCTTTGGCAAATGTAGGCAAAAGTACATTCACAAAATAGTTCTGGAAAAACAAAAAATGAATCAGTATTTTCTTTCAGCCCATATGGAGGATGGAGGGTGGTTAAAAAAATGTTTGTTTTTTTAAAGGCCATTAATTTCTTTGAACAGGTATGAATTTAGGTTGAAAAACAGGTTTGTAAGGCAATCGTTGAAGCCAACTTACAGTTGATTTGCACAACTGCAAACTGCTCTCTAGACTGTGTAGGCATCTAGTGGTATGACTAAGTAGCTGAATGAAGGTTTTTTTAGTTGTTTTTTTTTTAGGTTGAATGAATTTGTCCATGAATCAATGGTTTACAATGTCTCCAACAACTTGGAAGCATCGCCTAAGCTCTGAACTTAAATGGTTATGTAGACATAAATCATGTTTGTGTCTTTACACAGATGCAACTTTGTTATTTCCAGTGTTTGCTGCTTAAACTGAAGATTTTCTTAAACCTAAATTTGACTGAACGTGTCGAATAGAACAAGAAAAGGTCAGATAAGCTGTGCAAAATAGAGAAAAAAGATGATTTGGTGCAAAAAATAGGACATGACTGAAAAATGAGAGAAATGTGATTCTGAAATTTCTTTGAATACTTTCCTTGGGAAAACAAAACTGATGAAAAACATTTTCAAGTATTTGAAATTGTTTTTCCAGTTCATTGTTGCCACATTTTAAGTACTTTGCCAAATGGTTCACATTTTTTTCCATCTGATTTAAGACAGGCCTGATGTTTCTGGTGGTCTGCGGGGTTGGTGAGTGTAGCGCATGCTGGGTTGGTCTGATCATTTACGTGGGACTGGAGAAATGAGAGCAGAAGACGGAGTCAAAGCACCAGAGTAAAGCCCGTTCAACAGTGTGGAGCCATAATCTCAGTGAGAGTCGGAGGGGCCCCACAACGCTGCTTCAAGTCACTACTTTGTCAGACTATGGGCCCAATGTCGCCTCCCCTGGACTTCAGAGCAGAAAAATACTGCAGTTTATTACATAAAGGAATGTGAAGGGTCCGTGAATAAAATAACAACAACAACAGCAACAAAGGAACAAAATTAAAAACCCACAACATTTTTTTCCACATGGTATTCTTCACACTGTTTTTCTTCAATTTATATTTTATAATATATATATTTATATAATCTCTTAAAGTCATTCTGGAAATGTTCAGGCCTGTGAGCGAGTGAGGGCATGATAGGTGAGTTTCCGAACGCCCGTGGGGCCCCTTCGACCCCAAGTGTGTAATGCGGAAGCTGGGTGCACCGGCGTCGACCTCGCCCATCCGTCCTCCACAGCACGCAAGATGATGTGGTTTCATTTGGGGTCCCACCAGGCTTCCATTTGACCTCAGTGTTTCTCAAACAGGGACAATATGGAGGCCGAAGCTGTGGCCCTGCAGTTTGAGGTGGTGTCCGGGATGACTAGTGGCGGTCGTAGGCAGTGGCAGCAGTGGGAGGTGCGGAGCCACGAGATGCGGCACTATAATAATAAGGGGAACCTGAAAGTTAACAGAAGAACGAGCCGTTGGAAACCGTGAGGTCAAACGTCATTCAGGGACAGAAAGTATTCAGAGCCTGGAGGATTTTATCCATATTTGCAAAAGGGGTTTTACTTTTACAGCAGGTTCACGTTTCAATCTAATCTACTTATAGTGAATATGGAAGCTTATATTGTGAAAAACAAAGTCACTTACTTAGTAGCGCTGGATTGCTGAACCGCCATGCTTCATTGTAAGTCGTGTATTGTGGATGAGAGTAGGGGTTTCCGGAAAAGTCCCCTCCTGGAAAAAAACAAGTAATGTAAACAACTATTAATGAACCAATATCAGAGGAATATGTTTTAAACTGGTAAATTATGAGATCCATCAGTTTAATTTATTCTGCACCAATTACAGTGTGGCTATCTCCAAGTTTTTGGATGAAATTTGGAGGAAAAATATCCTAAAAAACAGGCTTGAGCCATATTAAAGAGGAAAAAATTATTTTTAACTTCTTTTTAACGTGCAGCAGAATCAGACTCAGAGGAGCCAGTCTGTCAGGGCTTCATACCATTAAACATAAAGAAAATATTAAAGACTTTTATTTAACTTACATCATAGTTACACACTGCAATGTCTCTGGGCCACTTTGGCCCTGGCCACTCATATAGCTTCCCTCCACAGTCCCCCCTCAGGTGAATTGGTTGTTTTATTAATCCTCTGTTAGCCTTAAGGATTTCCTCTGTTTCTTTTTTCTAAGCTAGGACTTCAGTGCGTTTTTGTCCAGCTTTAAAATGACGATGCTCCGCTTCAAAACTCCCTAATGGGTTCTCTGAGACTCTCTTTCTCTCATTGTCCTGCCTGCGCGGGTCGAGGTGGGAAGGACGGGTGGCTGAGGGGATATCAGAGAGCGATGCTGTGGGTCCACAGGTTTCTTTCTTTTATGGGACTATAAAGGCTGGGTTTTATATGAAGCTGCTGAAGAATGGCCTTTGCTTTAACAGTGTTTGGAGCCGGTCACTAAATCTTAGTCATTCGCCAGTGGATGGGAAAAAAACCCTCTACAACCATTGGATAAGAAAGGCATTCCTGTTGTTGTGCTTGTCTGTGTTGTTGGCTTAGTATATATGTCCATGAGTACTCTCCAGTGGCGTAAACTGTACTAAAGCATCGCAAATATTTCCTCAGCTTTCACCTCTATTTATGTCCTTAAATGTTACCCTCATGCACACTGCGCTCACTTGTAAATGCTGCTTTGATTAGCGGTCAGTGTGAGAGGTACATGTCTCACAGCTATAAAGGGAATTGTGTTTTCAGTTGTTTGGAGGAGAGATCTACACACCCTGGCAGCTATAGCATCCTCACTGCTGCTTGTGTAACTTGAGCTCATCCCTGAGAGAGATAGTGATTTAAATATTTACAGGCCCTCCACGCCTCTGTGTTTTGACCCTTAACTGTTTGCTGTGAACCTGAACTGCAGGTTAAGTAGAGGGGAAAGAGATACGCTCTGCAGCCCTGGGTGTCCGGGGAGGCGAGGAGAGGAGCAAAAGCAGTGTTTATCGACGGGGCTGGTGAGAGTGCGCCGTGTGGACACGGCGAGGGTAATGAGCGCTGGGAGCTGGAGTGTAACTGAGAGGAACTGTCCTATCTCACGGCCACTGATTGTGGTGATCGCCTATCGAGTTCATCTAATGTCCTCATCCACAGACGCTAACCACACGCTAACCGCAGTCTAACAAAGCTATAACAAGCTTCTTCAATCCTTTGAGTCAGAAGCAACGCTTTAAGGTTTCTGCTCCGCCTTCGGTAGCGGCCGCGTGTTTTCATCTTTCTTTCTGTTTTGTCTGTTTGTACGATGAAGATCGACCACGTGTGCGATTGAGTGACCTCAGCTTCAACAAGATCACTTGAAGGGGATTTCCTAATGAAAATACCCCCCCCGTCCCCCAACAGTAAAGTTAATGACGCCATAAAATGGGAGTAGCATCACCTACCAGGAACCATTCCAGCAAGTGTGGAGGTGGGGTAGCTGCCTTGTCCCGTGGGGGGGACGTGAGGCGGGTAGCCAGGCAAGGTGGTGCTGGCCATGTCTCGACCTGTTGGGACACAGAAGGATGCTCTGCGTTAGACGGATGGTCCGATATTAAATAACCCCAAATTTAAATGTGTTGCCGATTTAAGACAGAGAACTGATCCTAGTCCAGCGTTTGAATCTGAAACAGAGTTTGGTCGGGTTGGAATTTAGAGAAAGATTGGTGAGAATCAGTTCAAATGTTGTTGCTTTTTTTGTTTTTTTATAAGCTTCAACCCAAAATGTAATTTCATGGAGAAAAGAATTTGGCATGGTTTTTGCTTTGGCTGTGATCACTTTAATCTCATCAGTGATTATGAAAATATGAAAGACTTGTGGGCTCAAAATGACCCAAAACAGTTTCTTTTAAGGTGTAGATCAGTTTGCAGTTTAAATAGTGAATGCTAAAAAAGCCTCTCTTGAATAAGGTCCGTCAAAAAAAAAAAAAAATCACTTTATTTCAGACAATAAGAAGCCTAATATTTGTTACAAACTCTGATTATAAAAGCTGGAAAAGGACCAAAAACATGCAGAATGTGCAGAAGGCATCCAAGTCAATCACAGGACTTCTACCATACAGTTATTAGTTTACAAAGTACCTAATCGGAGACAAGAACAATGAAACACTAAGTCCTGAACTGCTAAGAGCATCAGGCCACTGAGAGCACTCTCTGCTCTCTGCTCCACATTCACTCCTATAATTAACAGTGACAGCGTCGGGCCTGGCTGGACCAAGGGGCACACAGGACTGAGCGATACGGTTCCAACGCAGGCCCAAGCATCAGCCCCACATCTCTGCCTTTGCAACCCCCTCCTTTTGGCCTCCTCTGGCCCCCCAGACTTTGGGCCTGTCACGAGGCTAGAAAGGACTGGGAGGCCTATTGTTAACACGAGAGACGAGCAACGGGTCAGATGTGGAGGAAAGGGGGGGGGGGGAGAGAGCAGCCGTCGTTAATGAGGGCCAAACAGTCAGATTTGGTCCTGTGTGCACAACAGCAGGGCCACAAAGCAACACGAGAGGCCGCAGCTTTAATCCCGAGCGTGATTAAGAATGACTAAATTGGTCAAAATGAGCACAGATGTAAATCAGCTGAACGGAGCGACACTGATTGATTTAGTCTGTCTGCCTGTGGGGCCTTACAGGGGCGAAGTTGTACCTGCTATAAAAGGCTGGCTGGCATACTGGCTGTAGCAGGGGCCGTGGGCATGTGCAAGGTAGCTGGGAGTGGAGGCATCTACAGAGAGGCTGGACTGGTGGGGCAAGATGTCAGCTAGAGCAGAATCCCCAACAGAGGAAGGGGTGAAGGGGGCAAAGGACGCCTCATGGGGCTCTCGCTTAACACACATGGAGGGTGGATATGATGAGTGAGCGTCTGGCAGGTGAAAAAAGAAAAAGAAAGACTTGATGTAACGCAGACATACAACGTACTGCAGGCATATTCATGTCAGTCACTCACATGTGTGGTTGGATGAGAGGATGGACTTCTGACACACTGAAGAGCCAAAAGAAAAACAACCGAGACCAAAAGATCGAATCTCATCATGCATGTGGCTTAACTCTGACGTTCAAAGTTGAAGAAAAACACACAGGTTGGTCTCAGAGATGAAATGAAGCCATGAGAGTGAGGAACATCGTGACGTGTACTTACTCTTGGACATTAATGCACTAGCTTTTACCAACTCAATGCCAGACATTGTATATGAATACTGAATAGATAAGCAGTGTTTAGCTCTCCGTTTGTTCATTTACATAGCTTATAATAATAATCTCATATGCAGCCAGCAGTAATTCATTCAGCTAAGTGGAAACATACACCAGTGAAATGTTGCAACAACACATCGCGCCTGATCGATCAAGCTCAAATGCGTAAAAAATTTCCCCAAGGTTTTGAGAAAACAAACAACATAATCTCACGGCTGCTTTCTCACAACAAAATCACTCCCACAAATAACCAAACAATCGGCTCGCAGACAGTTCAAAACTCCACACTTTGATCTAATTTGGCTGATGAGTCTTGGCATCTTTCATTTCACCGGCTCTGCCTCTCAAACCTATGCAATCAATGTGAGCTCTGTCTCCGGCCTCCGCGCGCCTGCTGCAGAGCCCGTTGTGTTCGCCGGGCTCTGTGGGGAGAGATGGCTCTTTCCCGACACCATGATAGCCTCATTAGCTGCTTCCCCCATCATTGTTGTTTTACAACAGGACTGTGTGTTGCGATTCCTCATTAAGATAAGGGCTGTTCTATGGAGGGGAGGGGGTGGGGGTGGGGGGCAACACTGTCAGCCCTAAGAACCTAACGCCACATAGTCAGACAATGTAACTCACTGCTTTCCCATACGGTCTCTCTCTCTTTGTCTGTGACATTTGTTAGAATAAATTCAAACAGAGAATCTGCAATTACAGTGAATACCTTCTCATCTCATGTCTTTGCTGGAGTGTGAGGAACACTAACTGCACGTTTTCAATGTATGATCAGATCATTAAGAGGAACGGCTTCTTTGAGTGTCTGGCGTGAATTGAGAGATATTCTAATGAGTGGGCTTCGCGTTTAATTGGGTGGACCAAAACTTTGTCAAATGCACTGTCCAAATAGCCCGTGTCAGAGATTTATTGGAAAACCGGGTCTGCAGTTGGGAATGATGGCAAATCCCTCGTGCTTAGCTCTGCTCTTCAGTTAATTATAGCTAGCACGTCGTCTGTTGAATCTTTTAAGTTAAAACAAGTTGAAACAGCTTTCAAAAGTGCAGATGTTCTGCAGCTTCTCAAGCCACAAACGCACCCACACAGAAAGCGGTTACTGATACGAGACACAGGGAATGAAAGTAGCACCTTGTGAAAAAACACCATGAAAACATGGTGACTTATACCTGATGCATTACAATTTTTATCACAATTTGTGATCACAGCAAGCCTAAAACATTGAATTAAACATGAATTTCCACCACAGCCAATGCAGCAGGGTGCATTGAAAACAACCATAGAGGAGTCAGATTAACACACAATTCTGAAGCGTGGCTTGTTATTTTACTTTGATCAAAAAACACAACTCTGCCCTTGAATACCATTTTTTAAAATCTTGTATGAATTGTGCAGCTTTCACTTGAGATGGCTTGTTTAGGTGTTTAATGTTGCACATGCAAACACAGTATATTTTCCTCGCTGCAGTCATGTTGTTGACGGGGAGCACCGCCCGTCTCCTCCTTAAGACGTTAATCTGACTGTTAGGCTGAGAATGAAGGTGCCGAACGTGAGGTCAAGTCTGTTTACGCTGCAACGGAGATTTCCTGTACGTTACTGTAAGCCTCTGTTTTCGCAACGCCTCGAGCAAACGTTGTCAGGCAGACAGGGGTTACATCGCAACAACAACCGATACAAATGCTGCGTTCAAGACCACTGAACTCTGAAACTAATCAGACATGGTGTTGCTTATTGTCCTGGAGACGAGGCTGCGCCTGGGTAAAGGGAGCCTGTCAAATCACCAGCCCTGATGATGGAGATGGAAGATAAACTCGGGGGTCCGTGGGGACTCGTCTCCCCAGCAAACACATCTCTGAGAGAGGGGAGATGGTATAGAGTTCTCCAACATCTGTCCGTGCTCCACCACTGATACCACATCTACAGACCCCATCAACCATAGAAATGGACTCTTAAGAACCCACAACAGTGCTGAGAGTGATGCTTCCAGATATAGCTACAACCGACTTCTCTCAAGTGAGCATTTCATTTTTAAACGTACACAGAGGAACTTTGCCGTGCGAACCATTTACCCGCAGAACTCTTGTTTTGAGAGGCTGACATTCAATCTACAGAGGAATGCATCAATTTCTGCCGTATTCTCAAAGCAAAACTCCCCTCCAGTCTGCTCAGGAGGAAAAACTATCCGAAGAGGAATACAGAATTAACTAAACACGTTCGTCGCAAAATAACAACAGAGTGAAAAGTGGCAAAAAGCTGCATCCAATTGTGAATGACTAAAGACCACTCGCGGGGCCAAATTGTTTAAATTCCCCATCCAGAGGTTCAACATCATTCATTATCAAATGTGTGTTCAAAGGTTAGTGCGCTGTCTGTGCGTGTGCCGATGTGTGTGCATGCGTGTGTGTGATGGTGGGGGGTGATATAAACATTAATTTTCAGGCTCGCGGCTGCAGGCGTTAACTGAGTTGAGACAAGCCGTTTGTCACCAGGCCACACACCAGGCACCGCAGGTTAGGTGTCTGCTTGTTGTTTGCCACCCAGCAGAGAGAAGCCGCCGCTGCCACATCATAAAAAAAATAACACAGACCTCCGCGTGCGAGGTGCGTGTTTCAGCTACAATGCATCCAGAAATATCGTGCTGCTCTTTCAGCTGTACAATTTGGTCTTGGTTTGCTCATAGATGGAGTGAGAAATAGATAAAGAGATAAAAAAAAAAAATAATAGAATGAATAAGGAGCAGCTCCTCAGGTCTGCGTTTCACCAGATCAGAGGGGAGTCCATTCACACCCGGCACAGGCTCAGGTGAGAGCGAGCATCAAGCACAGTCTGCTCAGACACCACCAAGCTTTGGATGTAGCTCTGAGTAGGCGAGCAGCGAGAGTGTAATCTGTTCCACTTATAAACTGTCAAACAGGATCAGAACAACTGGATTGATGATGGACTTGATACACAGGATACTGTGTTTGGTTTAGTTTTTTCAGGCACTATGACACAACTTCACGAATGCACACAAACGCTGAATGAGAACCAGTCATGTGTCATAACGTGAGGTTTCCATGGACGCACTGAACAGCTCACGTTTGACTGCACACGAGACGCGAACAGTTTGTTTTTTGAGGCCATCTCTCGTTCTCTCTTTCTTTTAGATGAAAACTGTGGCAAATGATGTTTACATGTTGGATGTTAAGTAAATGGCTTCTTGTTTTTTTTGGGATTACTGCCATTCACCAAATCCCAATGGTGTGTTTCAGTGCACTAAATCTCACTGTGAATCGGCCGCCGCCCTCCCTCCCTCCAAGGTAACCGCCGCGTTCACACATTAGGCTAAATAAGGGACACAAAAGAGGGCCGATATCGCTTCCACGAGCGCCCCTAAAATGCAAAACTGAGCACTTCATTCATCATTCATCTTTAATAGATTATGCAAATTTCAGGACATAAAAATCAACAAGATCAATAACTGTGTGAATTTTAATTGGGAGCAGAAAACATTTAAAGAATGAATATAATCTCATCGCTTCATCCAGTATGAGAGCATAATTTATTGATAATTGGATCCCAGCCTAAGTGAGGAAGGTAATTTAGCATTTTTTCAGCCTTGGCATACATTCCTATTTACAGGGTTTGCTAATGGCATGAAAAATATTATGCTCTAATAACCTACACACAATCAAATGCCTCATTCATTACTTTGCATGGTCGTGAAAATAAAGTAATAAAAGTTTACTGGATATTACTTCTGAGTTTAATTTGGTGCTTGAAATAGTCAAACACATTTTTCTTAAATGGCTGTATGAAAACAGGCTGTCATACTTGACTTCAGGAAAAGTTTTGTCAGTTTGCCCCTTTTATACAATCGGTGGCCCTCACATGTCTCGCTTTAGGAGGCCTCAGGACCCCAGGTGGCTTGGAGGCCACCTGCTATGAGTGTGCTCCCCAGAGCGAGACCACTTTCATAGGAGGAGCCCGGCATTAAAGACAAAAACACACCTTTCTTCTCCTGAGGCCCAACTTTCTGGGGCAAAGCTACCTCCCACATATTCCAGAATAAAAAGGGGGTCTTTCTTTTCCCCTCGCTCCGCGCCTGAGTCTGGGGCTGGACTGTGGGGATCATATGAGCAGGGCCACTGCCGTTTTCAATCATGCTGTCCTCCTCTTTACTTACTCTCTCACACATCCACACACACACAGTGCACTCATTGACTTTGATTCCCGCTGCATAATTATGGGACTTTTATTAAAAGGTTGGCATATTATTCTCGAGTCAGTGTGGCCATCGGTAAACCTAACCTCCCCTGGGAACGACCTCAGCAGTCACAATGAGGCAATATTTCAATTAACCAGGTGGCTATCAAGCTGGAGAGCCGAGCGAAAGAAGCACACAGGCTGGGAAGGAGAGGGTTCGATGATCCAGATACAACACAATATTCAGTGCTCTGCACCTGCTTTTGCTTATTGGTCCTTGGTGGGAACTCCAAGTACAAGGAGCAATCAGTCCATAGGATCGAAAAAAAACCTCTAGTTTCTGGGTCTCTTATTCACTGTATCTTGCCCCCCCCCCCTCTCGTTCTGTCGTTCTCTCGCCCGCCCTCCACAGCATGAGGCAGGCAGCCAGCCACAGTGCTATTCCAGCCGCTGTCAATCAACAGGCTATGATAGCCTTTGATGACAACGTCGTGTCATGGCGAGAACAGCAGCTGTCTCTTATGAGAAGTGCTCCCAGTCAATCTGTTAGCGGGCCAATCCAGGCTAACACAATAGCCAGTTAGCAGCAGCGTGTGGAGGACCTGTGGGATTGTAATGGACTCAGATGATCTATCACTTCACGACGCCTCTTGGAAATAAACACGCAGGGGATCAAAAAGTACTCTAGAGAAAGCTCTTTTTATTTGGAGGCTGTTATGTTGTGCTCGGAAACGTACGCGATGCGGTGATTTTATAAAATAGAGTAACTTGTCGTTCTTTGCCAGGATTATAGTGTAGATATTGAGAGGAATCACCCATATTTGATTTAAAATAACACTCTGGTAATCATGTCAATCTATGTATTCTGCTGATTTTTGGAGTTTTAAAAAATAGAGCAAGGGCAACAGAACGCATTAAACTGGCCTGGTTTCTTGCATGTGGTCCCAACATTCGGAGTTTCATAGTATTTAGACTGTGTACGACATTTATGCTCTCGGCATTAAGTTGGACTGCCTTGCTGTGCAGATTTTGTTGCCCAGCTGCAGGCCTGTGCATTTTTTTTAGGAGATCAATGTAGCATGAGTCAGATTGTACCTGTCACAACAGAGTAGCTCTGGGAGACGCTGGAGGCGAGGTCAGAGCTGGCGCTGGTGGAGAGACTCGGCTTCACATCCTCCAGGCCGGCGTTCAGGGACGGGAGGGAGTACTCGTTCGCCTGCAGACAAATGCACAACGTGAGCAGGTAGCAATCAGCAAGAGCGGGTCACACCGGGTTTTGGCCAATTTCAAATTCCACCAGATCAGCTCATGATCTGGTTAGTATCACGACTGCGCTCCACACAAGCCTCTTTTGGATGTCAGATTTGCAGCAGATTTGCCAGTTTAGGCGAGAGTCTGTGAAATGTGTTTGAAGGAAGCCTCAGGTGTATTTGAGGAAAGCGGCGGTGATCCTCTCGCTGTTTCCTTGTGAATATTCCCTGTGAATTCTATGAACATCACCCGTGTCCCCGCTTCCTGTGCTTTACCAAGACCTATGATGATGTATGCATGCATTAGGGCTTGTCTGAGGAGAAGGCAGAAAGGGAGAGAGGGATGAGAGAGGGATTGGAAGAGGAGTGAAAGGACGGGGTGTCAGCTGGCTCTTTGTGCTCCACTGCAGTCATCCCTGTGACCAGTCAAGGGAGGAGACATTCAGGGCTTTGTTACAGGAGAGACATGTGGTGTGTTTTTTTAAAGGGGAGTACAACCTCAAAATCAGCCTTTGTGCTTTCCCTCCAGGATGAACACATAAAACAGGGTTCGTAAAAAAATCCCAAACAAAACAAAATTGGATTGTTTGTGGACTTTTATGCTCTTTCTTTATTCTCACTTTCTATGGAAAGTTTTTTTTTTTTTTTTGCATTTCTTTTTCACTGTGATAAAACGTTTTATGAGGTCACGGTTATCTTCTGTATTTTACAGTCTCTACTGCTCAGCTGCGGTCGAAAAACTTCATGAATCTTCGTGAATCTCATCCTCCGCCAACTCTCTGAAGTAGTTATTCACTTTAATCTCACGCTAAGCCTCTGCTTGCAGTTGCGATGAATCGTGTTTGTTAATGAGATGACACTTCCTGACCCGACTCTCCTCTGAAAGGATAAGTGTGCGCGCACATGGTTGTGTCTGCGAGCGTTTGTTTCGGACTGCGTGTGTGCATCTGTTTGTCTCAATGGGGTTGGGGGGTCCCACGGGGGCGAGCTGGTGACCCTAGTCTTGTCTGCCTCTATCCCAGATAAACTCTAATTGTCTGCTTACAACTGTTCCCTGGCACTAGGCTGGATGTTCCTCTCTATTCCGCTGGGCCTCCGCAGCACAAGAGCCATTTTGTCATGCAGATGGGCTGTGGGTAGGGCTGGGCAGGGCTGGGCGGAGGGCGAGTGGCGAGCACAGAGCGGCCTGAATGACCTGACCACATGGCTGCCAGAAGTGTGGGAGGGATGAGGCCTATTCAGCCTGGCCTCTTCAAAATGGCTTTTTAATGCCCTGACGCAGACACCAGACAAGCCCCTAATAGCCTAATATCCCACCTTTTCACCAGTTTAAGAAAAGGAGGGGGTGTTGGAAACAGGGAGAAAAAAGGAGGTGCACAGAACGAGTGGAAAGCAGTCTGATTAATATTACATTAAATTAAAACTGATTTTTCTGGACCATTCTGACGCCGTTTTTCTCCCCCCGCCTCTCCCCCCCTCTCGCCTTTTTAATACCTTCTCCTCCACTCTTTGTGATTGCAAGTCATTTCCAATTCGTTTTGGTATTGATCTTGCCGTAGAAATCACTTTGGTAATTAGCTGCATTAGGGGCTGTATAGCAGGCTGAGGGGCTGTCCCTCTGATTTATCGCCGCTGTAATTCCCCACGATCGCGCAGAGATGAAAATGAACTCAATTAGGGCACTGCTAAGGCTGCATGGGCACCCACATAGAGTTCCAATGAAAAAATTAATAGTCTCTTGTTGTTTAACAGTCTAATGAATGTAAATAAAGGTTATCCGCTATAATAGGCTGTAGGCTTCTTTGGGCAAAAAGTTGCACATATCTCTCTGTCATTTTCCTGAGATGTTTAGTAATTCACACTAGTAAAAAAAAAATAAAAATTTAGAAACAGCGGTGCGTGACTGTTTTTGGACAGACTTGAAGGATCCTGCGCTCTATATTTTTTCATGAGAGGGAAGAAATGTGTCAAACCTGTTCGGGTTTAATGTGTTCTGAAGTGGGGAAGACATCGGGGTAAGAAGGCCTCTCGAACACACGATCCAGGGCCTCCAGCTGTTGCTGGGTGAAGGCGTCCGCACGCAGGTGCTTCCTTAAACTTTCCACGCTGCCCTGAGAGTCGCTGCCCGGGCCTGAGCCGTCAGAGCCATCTAGAGAAAGAAAGGGGGGGAGAAAGGAGGGAGGGACGGGGGGACAACATTCTGCGTGAGGATTTGGCTCAAGCTGGATTTACTTGATATTATTCTTACAGTCATGATGAGATCAGCATCAGGGTAAAAAAAGGACTTCATGATGGTTGTGAGGGCAATGGCACAAGGAGGAGTGGTGATTCAGAGAGCCACCATCACACCATCAGCTCCAGCTTTTATCTCCCTGTTTTTCACTCGCTTTCTCTCACACGTGCACTTGCTGTGGCAGCTCCCCCCCTCCCCCCAACACTCCCCACAGTCACCATCAGCGCGGTCATCATGTGATAGGTCCATAGTAATTGATGGATTACCTTCAGTGCAAATATATACTTGTAAGGGAGAGCGTGTGTTTCAGGAGAAGAAAGTAGGCCTGGCGATTACATACAGAGCCTCTCATTCTGCCAGCGGGAAATGGAGAGCCATTATTTAACTGTACTATTTCCTCCTGAACATATTACCCTTCCCTCTCTCTCCCTCTCTCTCTCCCTTTTTCCTCTCCTTCCTTCCACCCCCCACATATTGCCTGTCTTTCGGGAAGCAGAATGGAGCGGGGATGGTACGCGGGGCCGAATGAGGACGGGGCGTCGAGGGCAAGCGTATGCATTTCCTCACTTGGTCACACTCTATATAAACAAATGAGCCTCTGCCTCCCTCTTTCTTCTGATCTCTGACCCTATCAACCGGGCCGGGGAGCCCACCGCCGCAGCTCTCGCTCTGCTCACTCATCATGTCCCGAGCGCTGAGGAAGGAAAAAAAAAGAAAAAAAAAATTGTGGAGCTAAAACCTGCAGCCGGCGTCGAAGGAACCTCCGCTCTGCTGGCTGCCTCCCGCCGCCCTCCCTCTCCTCACTATACTGCGCCACCAACAGCGGATGAGGGCTTTAGCTCCCGTGCAAATCTGTCATTCTAAATTTGCAGCAGATTATGTTCTCTCCTGGGCGAGCCAGCGGTGATATATGATATGCAAGGCCGCTATTGATTGCCTGATCCGCTAGCAGAGGAGGGAGGCGAAATGAACTTGGAATGAACATCATGCCTCAACTCATTGTGCGTATAATACTCTACTTAATCCCACATTTTTCTGTGCTATGGAATTCAATTGATCAATCATGTTCCACTGATGGTACCATTTCAGGGGCGTTATTGCCATTCTGCTCGGCTGCTTGACCTTTTTTCAATGGCTGAGGCCAGAGGATGAACCCGATTCGCACCAAGAAATAGATCCATGGGGAGAATGGAATAGAGGGCTGCAATTGGCTATGGGTTTATGTGTGTAGGTGTGAGTGTGCGTGTGGACAAGAGTGCATGTGTGTCTCAATGCTAAAATATATTGACTTTAGCTTTGTGTAGCATTTATAAAAAAGAACCTGATTTTTTTTCCTGCCACATGTGTTTTTCCTGCCATGAGGTAAAAGAATATTTTAGCCTTTTTTTTCCTGTTTCGCGCAGCTCCCCTGGGTGGGTGGGGTGGACGTGGGGTGAACGTGGGGCGTTTGGGTGGTGGGGGTGGAGCAGCAGTAGTGTAGCTGTATGAAACCCAATTGTTCTCTGTGGTACAGAAGAAAATGGAGTCATTAATTACCCCGTATCAGCTGGTCTGGGGAAAAAGGCGAGCGTGATCAATAGTAAGTGTTTGTCATTCACTGCAGAGGAGCGCGCTTATACTAAGCGCTGCCTTCACACACCTAATAAGGCTGAACTGGCAGCGTAAGAATATTTCCATCCAGGAGCAGTTTTTGTTGATCTCTCTCCTCATCACAAAAGCAGTGACGAATTAAAACTAGTTGGATATTCCTGAGAATTTGTTTGCTCAAGTTGATGTTTTCAAAAGTGCAGCGAAAGGCACAAAATCTTCAGTCATTAGAAGTTCAGACTCACACGTTATTCTCTCTCACTCGTGAAATTATTCATGTGAATATATTTCAAATTTATGTGTCCCCCAAAAAATTACTGATTTGGCCTTTAAATGGAAATAATAGTAAATCATTTATTTTCAGAATTTGCCATTAAGGGTTCATGTTTGACATATATCATAAGATAGCTGCAATAAATCAGATTCATCCTTTGACAGTCAGCGTGTCAAGTGAAGTGTGAAGCTCGACTGTCAGACCGCGTGCACGCGCCTGTGCATGTGGGTGTCTCATTGACTGGCTTGTTTCGTTTTCCTCAGTGCTTCTTCAACCCCTTCGGGTGTCTCAGCAGGTATTCTCTTATCATTCCCACAGCACCAGCTGACTGCGTCTCTTTGTTTTAACACCCGAGTGCGAGGAGACAAACCCAGATAAAAACAAGAATCTCCCAACGGTGACACGACAAAGTGTGTCGGGACTTTCAAAGTGGATGTTTTTTTGTTTCTCGGAAGGAAACACTTTCTGGCGTGTCAAAGTTAAATACTAAAAACGTTGCATCGTTCCTCAAACTGTCAACTGAAACTCAAAACACACGAGACGAACAGAACAGCAGACGGAAAAAATCGACTACTTTTCTTTCGCAAAACTACGAAAAATCCCAAAGTTGTTAAACTCCAAGCTGCTACATGTGTGCAATGTCAGTCCTTTGTGCACATACACACACACAAAAGACACACACTCTTAACCAGTGTCAGAAGGCGTTGTGAAGCGGACTTCAATTGCATCAAAAGCTGAAGTGTTGTGCTTTATCTCTAAGGGGGATGTTAACGTCCTGTGGTGGCATGGTGGCACTTAATGTCCCTCTTTCATCTCTCCTGTTCCTGTGATAAGATAACTCAGAGAAGAGTCGAAGTGGAGGCTTGTTTGAAAGGCAAATGAATTCCTGCACACTGCTGGGCTCTCTCAGTAAATCAATGACACGGGGTTCCCTAGATCAGAGGCTGCGAGTCAGCCATTTACTTATTTGTCCTCTGCTGATAGGTGAAATGATGCTATCGCAAATTGCGGATCATTTGTTGATGTTTTTAAAAATGCTGTTGAGCTGAGAAAAAAGAGAGGGAGGAAGGAGAGAGAGAGAGAGAGAGAG
>JAUESE010000018.1:11027236-11037827 GCA_032274725.1 Malacoctenus triangulatus | reverse complement strand
CACACACACACACACACACACACACACACACACACACACACACACACACACACACACACACACACACAGGCACACACCAAGCCTCTTTCCATGCCTCCACCGGTCTGTTCCTACACCTGTTCAGGCCTCCACCAGGGACATGTTAATTCATAGGCATTAAAAAAGCCAATTGTTTGCACAACCGATAATCTATTAGCCCTCAGGCTGCGTGTGTCCACTCTCTAGCCGAGGAATGAGAAATTCTGGCTTGGACCGGAAAGGCTTCTACTTAATCTTTGAGCGTATCTTGGTCTGTTTGCCTGCCAGTCCCCTGCTAATATTAGTGGATGGTCAAAAAATACTGAAGGGTGTTTATTTCAGCTTTTTCCCCCTTCGTTTTAATTCTCTCGCTTCCGAATAAGATGTCAAAATCTTGCAAAAATGCAGTTTTGTATTAGTCTAATGAAGAATAATAAATGACGAGGATTTGCTGATGGGATCGAGGCAGACGGTGGCCTAATATCTTCTTCTCCTGCTTGTTGTTGCTTTATCGGAGTGAGAGCGTAGAGCAGCTCAGGGCTGATGCCTTGCCAAGGGGGATTAGAGCTGTATGACAGCTATATGGGAAATCTACAATACGTCTGAGGGTGGTGTAAAATTGAGATGCAGCTCTGTAGGCGTATCTGTATGGTAAAACGTAGGGCATCAAAAAGGGCTGATTGAATCACAGCACTCCCTCAACACTCGCCCTGCCTGATATACAACTTAACAAGTCACTGGAGACAGCACACAGAAACACACTCGGCTGCAGCGCTGTCATAAATGCCATCCTCCTCACACACAGAAAAAAAGCAAGTCGGAGACGAGTGATGAAGAGAATTAAAGATGGAAAACAAACGGACTCTCTCTCTCTCTCTCACCATCGTCTCGTTTCCTCTTCTCGCCGTTGGAGCGCGGGATACCCAGAATGCCGTTGATGGAGTAGGAGCCTACTGGATCGTTGGAGGCACTGGTCACAGGAGGGGATGCTGTGCTGGGAACTAACAGGGAGAGCTGGGTTAGTTTGACTCGTGTTTCTCCGTGTCTATGTGCATTAGTGTTTGAAAGCTCTCGATGGAGTTGATCGGGCTGCTGCGTACGACTGGTGCGTTGTGTGCTTGGCGCTCACCTATGGTATGGCCCGGCGTGGAGAGCGGCGTAACCGATCCGTCGGGTGACGGGTGGAATTGCTGTTGGACTTTGGTGCGGATAATCCTGGCAAAGTGAACAACAGACACGGATCAATCAATACCCCCTTCCAGAGCATTGAGATTTCACACCGGACCAGCCACCGCGGGACACTTAAACACATCACATCCACTTACGCCCGTGCATGTACAAGTGCTCCATCGGTTCGGGGGCCGCGCATATCCCCATATTCGGGCCCCTGTCACAAATAGCCACTCTCGGGGCTTTAGGGGCAATCTCTCTGCTCCTGTGAGTGTGAATAGGAGCTGCCCCCTGAGATGGTGGATTCAATCTAGCTGGATTCTGAGGTTAGAAATATGATAAAGTCCCTATACCAGTAAGATGTGATGTGGCGGGAAAGTCTTCATTGCACTTTGGTCTGAATGATCTTGCAAACAAAGCATGAAATCACATCAATTCACCTCAATGATCAGCTTCACTGGCTCTACCTGGCCAGCTCTAATAATCTCCCTCTCCTGCTCCCCTCTCTCTCCCCCCTCTCCTTGCCTCGCTCTCTCCTTTCTCTCTCCATCTCGCAAATCTGATCTTTTACTCCTACCTTCATCCTCCTTTCCCATTTTCCCTCTCTTTACTGTCCAATGTGCGCTCCGCTTTACTGTACTTTACACTGGCAGTCCTTCAAAACCCTCATCTTTTTTCTCTTCCATCTTTCCTCCTTCCCCCCTCTCCAGTGCATTTTGCTATTTCGGTGTGTTTTACTGTCCCCTCTCAGGTGTCTGTTGTAGTTTTTGGCCTTTTTACTTGTGCGCAGGAATCCTCCAGGCTCACAGGGGATCAGAGACTATTGATTTGGACCACCAGATAGAAAAGTTGGCCACAAATGGCAGCAGAACAGCAAAAAAAAAAAATGAAGCTGATCTGTAAATTACACGTGACAGTAAAGCATTAGTGTCTTATAGGCCCCAGCTGGAACAACGTCTAAAGTCTTTCAATCTGTGGTGCATTTTCCAATAAAAGCATAAATAAAGGTGTTGAAATTATTCCAAAAAAGAACCAGGAAAAAAAGCAAAAACTGGGGAATGATTTGTAAATTGATGAAACATGGTATTACAGCCAACGGTCCAGACTCGTACTGTGGGATTTAACTCGGCTCAGGTTTAGCTCTTATGGGACATGATCGCATTACATTAAACTATGACTACAGTAATCTTTTGATTGACAGACGAACACGAGATCATCTTTTAGCATGCAGCGTTGTTTACCGGCGGAAAATCCCCCATGAGAACCCTCGGACTTGACAAAAACACACAGAACAGGTTTCCACAGGCTCCAGAGGAGCCCCCCCCTCACTCCAAAAAAACACCCCCCAAGAGATCCACATGTGCATGCAGCAACCAGCAATAAGCGATCAAGTCAGGCAGCTATGGGGTTAACTTCCTCAGGGGTAAAAATGTACATCAGACTCTTTTCATTCCCCTCACTATCTCGTGTGTCCTCCATACTCTCTCCTTCAGGCAGGGCAACAAAGGCTGGTCGCCTCCTCCAGAAAACACACATCAATATTTTATTTGAATTTCTAACATCTCACCACAACAGTTATCTGACCTCATGACTCGGGGGAGTCTCGTAAATTCAAGGACTTTGTTTCGAGTCTGTGTTGTTGATATTGAATAAGCAATTTGGATGGCTGAATTAACGACTTTGGTGTTTGGCTGTTGTTAAAAAAAAAAAAAAGAAAGAAAGAAAAAAAAATTCCCCAAAGAAATATTAAAATGTGAATCAATATGATTGAAAGCCGCTTATGGGTCCGCCTTTGTCCACTGGGCACGGTGCAGCGGGTGGAAACTCCTCTCTGCGACAACAAAACAAAGTGCAACCCAGTCTCTGTGTAATCTTTAATAATTCATGCAGGAAAAATGTGTTTAAAGCCAGGACATCCTCTTTAGTCAACAGAGCAGAGGTCAGCTCCTTAACCACAGAGACCACCAGGGGTCCACTGTGTCTGTCTCTCCCCTCCACTGCCCCTCTCACCACCAGCCCTCCTCTCTCCTGTTTTCCCTCCTCCACACCGTTCCCAGTCCTCCTCTTTTGCAACAGCAGCGGGAAATTAAAACAGTATTTTAGAAGTAAGATAATTTTGGGGAAAAAAAAGTATAAATTATGGAACTATCACTGGTGTTTATCGCAGGCTTTTTTTTCCAAGAAATAAAACTTTTACTTTTATGTCAAATAAATCTTTAGAAACCAAATGCTGACGACAGGAAGTGCCACTGTGCTATGTTGTAATTTATGAGGCCACTCTTGAAAAATGCGGAAAGTGCTGATTTGTGCTTTGACCCAAAGTCGGATGTTAATTATTAATGAAGGAGCTGTTGTGGTTTCGATGGACATGATTTATTCTAATTGCGCTCTTGCACAACTCACATTTTAGAGATAATATCAAAGGTTTCCTGAAGTAACACACTCACATTTCAACACGTTCTGACTCTCTCAGATGTTTTCTTGGTGAGGGTTTAAACAACAGGTGTAAGTATAGAGCCTAAAAAAGAACCTGTTGAAACCGATAATTTCCAAACCAGCTAGATTTTCACCATTTTTTATGTCTCCTCTTTTTTTTGGGTAATGATTCATCCATCTCCTGCATTTAGCTTGGATGTGTTATGAGACTCTCTTCAGCTCATTAAAATGTAATGCTGATGACCAGCTCTCTGGAACAGTGCCTCCTAACCAAAGTTCACCACTGGCAGCCACTACGGGGGCTTTTTCACTGGGCGCACATGCGGTGGGGCTTTTTCACCAGCGTCCCCTGTCTAAAGACACATTGTCCAGCGCTGCCCCGCTCCATGTGGAAAGGTGAAGGTGTTGGGTGTCCGCTCCTTTAGCTGCTTCAGCGGAACAGAAACTCTTTTATGGCCCAGTTACGCAAAAGATCAACACCTTTTGTGGAATTTCTGGAGCTTATTTGCTTTGTATAATTCAATTTATTTTCCTCTTAATTTGTAAATTAAAAAATTATCTTAGCATTACTGGTTGTTTTATTTTAATCCTTAGAGTAGTTATAATAGTAATAATAATTAGGACGCATGAGCTGTGTTGTCGCTCGTCTCCTCGGTGTTGGGAAAACAAAGCAATTGGCCGCAATAAAGAGGCTGCTGCCGCCTCTGTCGCAGTGTGGTCCGCGTATTGAACGACTTTGTTGGGTATTTCCTTCTGCCTCTGGATCTGGTTACGCGGTATTGATCGGTTTTTATCGAGACAGATGTGATTCTTCGTGGCCCCAGCCTCAGCCCCCCCGTCGCTGGCTGTGTTGTGGAGGGCCGCAGAGGGGATTGAATTGCACTTGTGAGACCACCCCGGATAGGCTCCGCTGGAATTGACTGTAGTTCAGCCCTTGTACGTGAAGATAAAATAGCTGGCGTGCTTCGTTCGGAGGTGATTTATCCTGTTTGCGCGGAACCAACGGCGAGGATCCCCCCGCCTGCGTCAGGCCTGATACACCACCGAATGTCTGAATTAACCAACAACTTTGTTTCGGAGGGAAAAGTTCCGCGCTCTGGTGCAGTTTGATAGACTTTCTCCAATTAAATGACGATAAGAGAAAAGCGGAGCGTCGCTCCCGCCTACCTGTTGATGGATGAGACGCTGGGAACTGTGTCGTTGTCGCAGACGCCCTCAGCCAGTAGTCGGTCCCTTATCTCCCAAGCGAACATGGTCGGATTCTGGCGCTTATAGTCTGCAATTTTATCCACCACTTTCGGAGTCGCGACCTTTGGTTTGGAGCCACCGATGACTCCGGGTTTAATACTGCCGGTTTCATAGTACCTGGATGGGGGAACAGAGCGAGCGTTCCTGAATGGATCCCTTCTTACATTCAGCAATCAGATCAGTGAGAGAAAAAAAAAAGTGGCTTAAAACTGATTTGTGTGGGAACAAATCTCCATCGAACCCTCTGCAGGTACATATAGCAACCAAAAAAAGAGAAAGAAAATTACCTACGAATATGATGGCGGCATTAATCTATTAATTGGACTGGAAGTGTGCAGCTATATGGGCCTAATTGAGTGTCAGCTGGGAGGCGAACAGAGCGGATTCTCAACGAAAAGCAGTGTCATTAAAATTAAACAATAAGAGCAGTGAGACGGACAGAACAAAGGACAATTTAGCTGTAAGAGCGCAGTTTTTTTTGGGGGGGTGGAGGAGGGGGGGGGACCTGATCTTTAGTCTCCATGAGCTTACAGTGAGGAGCATGCACGACGTGCCACCATGATCTACTGATAAATGTTGGTGACAAACATTCAGTGTGTGTGAAATGAAATACCTCTGAAATGCCTTCTGATAGCTGAAAAAAATATATTTCAAAATATTATCTCACAGCATTTGTGCTCTTAAGTAAAAATACCTAATTTATACGTTTATGGTAGCTTTAACTGTTAGGAAAAACAGGGACGTAACGTGATATTTTTGAACACATAAAGACGAGCTGATAGTGAACGTAAAGTAAGTTTTAGTGTTTTTTTTTAAATTGTTTTTTCAATCCGCTGGTAATTTTACAATTTGTGTAGGCTCCAAAATAGGCATGTCACAGTAATCTCGCAGTATTTTTTTTAATCTGTTCTTTTAATAATCACACAGCCTCACATTTCCCCCGGGTATATTTTAAATCATTATTATTAGCTGCAAACTAACGTCCTTTCATTTTTTTTTTAACCCACGATTATAACCCTTTTTTCTCTTGCGAGGCTGCAGGTGATGGATAGAAAATTCTCGGACGCAAAACTGCTGTGTTCAAGCAAAAATAAAAAAAATAAGAGAGAGAGACAGAGAGAGAGAGAGGGAGAAAGAAAGGAAGGAGGAAAAAATGACCTGCCTATATAACCGATGACTGAGGCTGAAATAGAGCTGGGTGCGCATACAGCAGCTAGAGAAGATTGATGTTTGACACACATAGGGTCTCTGTCGGTAGTGGATCCACCCTTTTACCTGCCGAGGATTTTGCTGACACAGCCGTGACTGACCCGTAGCTGTCTGGAGATGTCGCAGGGCCGGACGCCCTGGTGGGCCAGCTCCACGATCCGCTGCCTCACCACGTCCGGGAGGGGTCTGCCGTTCACAAACACCCCGCCGAGCTGGTTCACACCGCCGTGCCCTGCGTGGGATACAACAGCGGCACGAAGGGAACATAACATTACATACCTGCAGAGGACGCGGCTCCGAGACGCGTGCGTGCGCGCGCTTCAGCCTCTCACGGTCTCTGTTGACCATCCACTGCCTGTTTATTTTGTTGTTTGTTTTGTTTTCAGTCTAGTGTCGCATTTTAAGGTCCGAATACATTCTCCCAAATGACTGTTGTTATGGTGTTGAGCACGTGATAACACGCAAGTCATTGTGAATTTAAAACGCATTTAATCACTAAAAACTATCTTAATATTATCGCAAATAATAGAATATTTTAAATAATTAAAATTAATACTAACTGTGTAAAATTTTACATTTAAGAAAAACACATTAAAAATACAGTAAAATTCTGAGCTGCAGTGGCAGCAAATTATAAAAAAATCCAACGTAGCAGTAATTATCAAAATGTCTAAAATTAAACAAATATTTTTTTACTGTAACATATAATTTACAATTTAATTATATGCATATAAATATATATATGAAGCTGCCTTCTCCTCTGTATATTAGATGGTTAGACAATGTTTTCCAAGAGCATCTCCTCCACTGCAGCCCAACACATGTCGCAGATATTATGTTTCCCCCTGTTTAATTTTCCTTGCACAATTATTGTAAATAATTAAAATAAGCTTTGATAACTCATATTACAAACGCGGATTGTGCGAATGGGGGAGGGATAAATAATTTAGAGGGAGTCCGGGTCTTCTTTACGCATATCATATGGAGGTAAACACGAAGAAAATGAAGAGTTACAACAACAACTGCCTCAGTTCTCCTCCGCACGCTTTTTCTCTCGCCACCCAAGTTTACGGCGAGAAGGCGAAAGAAAAGTCACCTCTGCATTTACACACAAGGTGCACTTGTCTCTTTCAAGTAAATTCAGCAACCTCACGGGTAATAAACAAAAGCTTTGTATTTAAATTAGGGAATTGCTATTTTCTTATTTACGTGTGACTTCCAAGTCAATAAAGTTTCAGCAAAGTCTAAAAAAATAAGTGCAGAAATAGTTCGTGTTCCACGTGCCTTTAAATTTTTCATTTTTTTTTCAACATTAAACTAACCTGCCATTCTCATTATTTTTTGTATCTGCATCGTTTTGTCATTTTATGTTTTAAATTTAAATGTGGTTCTTTTAATTGGAATCTTCCGGTGGCGTTTGAAAAAAAATGCATGTGTTTTTAAGTAAAATTACTTTTAAAGTGTAAAATACATCTTATTTTACAGGCCTGCCAGCTGTATTTATCATACAAGTAGACGAATAAAACCGATGGCAAATAACGAGCTTTGAGCGATTTTAATTAAGATTAAAAAGCCTTAGATCAAATCGGTAGTTTTTCCCTGTTAAATTGAACTTTACTGCAGACACGGTGAGGTGGATTTGTGTGAAATATCTCTTGAGTGGGATAGTTCCTGGTAACTAATTCAGCATACTCACGGTGCATCGCCGAGAAGGGGTCTGCTTTGCAGTGAATATCCATGGGATAGCAAAGGAAAGAAAGGTAATCGACTGAGGTCGCCGTTTCGCCTCGGTGATGCAGCTTTAAAAGAGTGAAAAAAACAAGGCTTTACACGCTGGAGTCGAACAGTCCGTGTGGTAGGAGTCCGCGGGCTGCGGTGCTCGACAACAACAACAACAACTTCTTGGAGCGATGCTAAGTTTGGTTCGTTTTCCCTCCTCGTCAGAAGTGTGGAGTGAGAAGTCTGCAGGAGGAGCTGTCAGGTGCGGAGCATGACCCACGCGTGTGCACAGCGCACCAGTCGCGGCAACATTGGCTCGAAGCGGGTTCACTGTCTGTGTTTAAAGGACATGATGAGGAGGAGGGGGGGGGAAACAAAAGAGTCGCCGAGTGTCCGCTGCTCCGCTCGGGAACGATCTGCGGCCGGGAACGGAAAAAAATCCCTGTGGTGTGGCGGCGCGGCGCTGGAGCGGCGGTGGAGCGGCGGTGGAGCGGCGGTGGAGCGGCGGGCTCTGCGCTTTAATCAGATAGGGGCGGAGATGACAACAACATGGGCACGGCGAAGTAGTACAGAGCAGTGCGTCCCCCTCTCCTCCAGAATGGGCTGTGCCTGAGCGAAGCTTTGGGCTGAGAATGAAACCCCTCTCGTTGTGTGTCTGTTTCTAAAAGCTGCAGTCCCACAGATCACCCCCCCCCCCTCCTTCACCCTCCTCCTCCTCCTCCTCCTCCTCCCCCTCCACCTCCTTCTGCCTCCATCCCACAGATCCCCTTGCATAGAGATGGATGACTTGTCAGACAAAGGCAATAGATTCCAACACTTTGTGATTCGCCCACGTAAAAACCTGCAGCCGAAATGAGGAGGTCCCTGCATCCGACAGCCAGGAAGGGGAGGGAGACGAAATGGGAAATGATGAGACTTTGGGGTGAAGAATCAAGGAAATTAAAGGCAGGGGGTAGAGGAGAGCTCCGGCACTGTCAGGCTGCTGTGCGTTGGTTAAAGCGAGGCGAAGGATCCTCAGCAGCAGCACTTGAGACCGGGACTGTGGTCCATGTGGAGATCTGCTGCTCAAGAGCTCCAAAATAATTACTTTTGCTTATATTGGAGTTACGGGCCTTCACTGTATTTACGAATTAACGTTGTTTTTTTTCGTTTAAATTATTTTTTAAAATTTTTTTTTTGCGAAGGTTGAACTATTTTTTTGACATTGTAACTCTATAACCTCATAACTATTATTTTAAAAGTTCAGCTTTCTTAAAAATATTGAAAATAAGGAGAAAAAATGTTTTTAATGCTATATTTTATTTTAAAAAACATAGAAACAAACAACCACTTTCTAAATCCTCTGTAACAACACTGAGCTGCGCCGAAGGTTTTTTATAGTACACGTTGTGACTTGAGCGTAATTCAAGTTTTATTAAGTGGAAAAAGAAGCGTTTGAGCTGCGTGTGGTCGGAGCAGAGGAGTCCAAGGTGAGCTCACAGCCTGCACAGTCAGTCAGTGGGCCATCATCCCCATCACCATCACCATCACCATCATCATCATCCTCCTCCTCCTCCTCCTCCTCCTCCGCCGTGCTCGCCGCCTATGCGCGGCGCCGCTCTGTAGATGGCGCTCACACAGAAGGTTCCGCAGCCCGCTGCGCTGCTGCAGGCCGGCAGGTATGCGGGCAGCCCGGCGCTGGTGAGGCTGGACGGGTCAAAGGTTGATGGCGGCACCGCTGTGAATTATGCACTCCTAATCTCTTCTGGTGGGACTCAATCCACAGGAAGAGCAAGAGGGAAATATGGAGTCGGAGATTATTAATGAAAATAAAAAAATGCACGCAGGACCCTTTTCAAACGCGCTCCAGCTGGCGGTCAGAACCAACTTTTACATTGTTGTTTAGGCTCAATAGGCGAGCTTCATATTCAGATTTTTCTTAAAAAAATACACCTTAAAAAAGTTAATTGTGCAATTATGCCAACACAAAAAAATTTGGTTTCGCCTACAATCTTTTCACCTCGTGTGTTTTCAGAGACACACACCATTGTAATAGTAATCTTTAGTCTTTATTCGGAGGTGTTTGGGGGGGGGGGAGGGGGGGGCTTCATGTCACAGGGTTCGGTGCTGCGTCCAGCTGCCCGCTGGACAAGTTTGAGGACGATTCCTCCTTTCTTTTTTCTTTTTTTTTTGTTTCTGCATTTTTTGGGGAGGGAGCTTCTGGTACAATATGTAGCACCATGGGCTGTAATTTCACACGTCAGTGCACTTTTGCCCTAAAGCTGCTGCTATTTCGCCCACAACACCCCTATTTGCCCCCACGCAGCTCTCTGTACCGCCGCTGTGACGTCCCCGTGTCACAGCGCTCCGGCAAAACAAACGGCGTGATAATTAAGGAACTGTTCGTCCTGACTTCCCCCCTTCCAAACCTGCAGCCACCCAGGACCCAACGCCATTATTGTTTTCGATTTTTTGCCTGCATTATACAATAAAGAGCCTCGGAACAGTTGTCACACACCATAAGAACAGTGGATTTTAATATATTCCAGACACCTAAAACAATTACAGAAATGCTCCAGCTTTCTAAACATGGCGAGCTTTTATTGATATCTGAGGAGGTTAAGTAGTTATAGATCTTTCAGGCCTGTCCTCTTTTTCATTTCATCTTTCTGTAGGGAGAAAAAAACAACCTATTTTATGAAATATATTTATTCTCTTTATTTTCACAAGTGAAATTATACTATTATTATTATTATTATTATTATTATTATTATTATTATTATTATTATTATTATTATTATTATTATTATTA
>JAUESE010000018.1:11009882-11021600 GCA_032274725.1 Malacoctenus triangulatus | reverse complement strand
GTGTGTGTGTGTGTGTGTGTGTGTGTGTGTGTGTGTGTGTGTGTGTGTGTGTGTGTGTGTGTGTGTGTGTCTGATATATGACACTGGCCATCTGAAGGAGGTACCATGCTCTCCCTCTCCAAGCCGCATGAAAGGGAGCTGAGAAGCCCGATGAATTAAAGCCTCTCTTCAATAAAACATCAGAGTCTTTCAGTAACACACGCTTGAGATGCCCCAGTAATTGACTTTTGGACTTTAGGATTTACATGAACCCTCCAAAAGCAGCTTACCTGTGCAGTGATGCCCCTTGAGTCTGCATCCATTCCCTGCTGATGTGGATTTCCATAAACTCATACAATCTTTTCATTTTTTTTCTCTGATGTGCTGAATGCAAAACTATCCTCTGTAGATAATTTGAGGGATTTATTGGAGTGTTTGAATTTATTTATCTCGACTAAGAGATCTTGCCAAATAAATCCTATTCCACTGATCTTTGGCACTGTTGTATTTTAATGTAGTTGGCCTACAAATTCCTCTTATCTAAAATGTCTATACTTACAGTGCAGTCAGTTGTGTAGTTGTTTAATATAATTTCATTACGAGGAAAAAAAAAAACCCAACTAATTTTCAAAGTTCTGAAATAAAACACAAATCCAATTTACTTCATGAAAACATCTTATTGGACCATAAAATAAGACACACACACACACACACTCATAGTAGACAAGTACAGTATATTGGGTGTCAAAAAGCCACATTTGTGACTATCTGTCAGACCAAACATTATTCATTGCAGCCGGTCAAAGTAGCCCAAGAGGCTTTGTTACCTTTCTGTTTTCTCACAGCCAGAACCCAGAAGCTATTAAAGAGGGCAGGACTGCTGCGATGTACGATTTATTGGCCCATTCCTCACAAGTGCCATGTAACAGTTGCGCCTTATAGCTTTCACCAAACATGGCGCAGGAAATCTGGGTACAAATGGGAGACTGGGAACATATTGTGACTCATCGGGTCACAGTTGAACGTTGGGGGAATCTCTGGCTGGCAACGATGTCGCCGGACAAAGTTGTGGCTCTTGCACGGCGCATAATAAACTCTTTAACAAGATGAGGAAAGTAAGAGTGAAGGAAGATCTATGGGAGGGGCAGAGGAGCTTGGCAGATTTAATTAATCACTGCATATTAAAATGTTTGTTTACAGAAGTGAACAGCTACAAGAGGTCCGGTGTTAATTAATTTAAGGCGTACTTCCCCCCAGCCTCAGTGATGTGTCACAAGCTGCAGAGCTACTCCCTTTGGCAGCGACTCTGCGTCTCATTGGATATCCATCAATTGCTGTGAGGTGTGTAAGAAACAAAGAGGCACGGGGCACAAATTAGACCCAGTGTTAACATGATTGCATATTAAGATTTCTAATTAGCAGGAGAAAGGAAAAGGTGAAGAAGTTGAGGAGTTTGTGGTGCATGGATGGTCATTCGAAGTAATACCCACAAGATAAAACACCAGTGTTTATCTGCGGCAACATCTATTTCCTGCTGCACCGCCGGAGTAATTGAATCGCATGTTCTCGGTCTACGCTAAGCAGCCCAGATGTATGTGTCCAACGCGCTGACAGATGCAGTGTCTGGACACAGTCGGACCGCTTAACACATGTGCGAGCTTCTGTCCAGTCTCCAGAGGTTCCTATCTGGACAATGATATATCTAACTCCCCGCCGAGGTCAGCTGGACTGAGTCCAGAACATCACCTGCAATCAATAGTGTTGGTAAAGCAGGCCCAACTGAACGCGTGTTAGGGCAAAGACTCCACTCAGAATCCCACTGTGGGGAGAAAAGGGCCTGCATGGCCCATTGGCTTGCTAAAACCAAAACACAGCCAGGTTGGACACCTGACCCACAGAGAGGTGGAGAGATGGTGGGGAGACAAGAACAGACACTGAAAAATGTCAGGGAAGTTAAAGACAAGTGAACAGTTGAAATGAAAAAATAACTAGATCTGAAATTCAGATGTGATTCATAGGAGTAAGTTTTTATTCTGCTGCTTTAGGTTACATGAGGATGCACCAAAAACAGTCCAGAAATCATCAGCTGTGTGGCGTCACTCTTCCTGCTCTTTTTCTTTCTCACCGTTTTCCAGAACATCACATCAAAATAACTTATTTATACAATATTCAGTTGTGTTACTTCAGTACAAACAGCCGTGGCGTGTTGTTTTTTTCACACTTCTGATAGAGCTGCAACCCCCCCCCCCCCCCCCCCCCCCGGTGCTATAAACACTGATGTCAGGGACGCGGCGGCTGTGGAAATTGGCAGATGCTCAGTAGTGTATGTTGTGCGTGTGTTTGTGTGAAGTCGTACTGTAAGTGGGATTTGAAGAATTGGCACAGTCATCTGAGCGGCGCTCCGCATCTCTCACAAACAAATGAAGGCCCAGAGCCTCAAAGTGAGATTGATATCTCGTTTTAAACTTCAGAGGGAATATTCTGAATATGGAGAGGGGGGTCCTCACTCCCAGGGGATCTGAAGGGCGCCTCCTTTTTCCTCCGCTCTCCACCAACAATAACACGGGGGGGAAAAATGGTCTGGGTACATCTTCTGTGTTCATCAATATTCACTCATTCATCGTGCGTCCTGGCAGCTGAGATGTCGACGAGCGCGGGTCTCAAATCCACGCCGTCGCAGCGTGGGGGGGGTGGAGGGGTCTGGAATTGAGTTTTGAATTAAAATAGAACAATCCCCAATTTTTCTGGGCCGGAGGCGCGGCCCATACATTTCACTTAGCGACTGAAAACTTTTCAATTTGTATGGCGGGTCTTCAACAGATCCCAGCCATTAAATAGGTCAGGGATGGATGTACGCAGGCGACATCGCTCTCTGAGTCGCACAAAGAAAGTTAGAGGCGCACAAAACATCATTTGTCTCATAGAAGGAAATATAACCAAATCTGGGGGGGGTTTAGGAGGGTGTAGACATAATAATATAATAGGCAGACACTTGTAAATGTTATTATTCAATAGTGGTGATCCTACAAAGCCGGATTTCATAAATAAGATGATCCAAAAGGAAAAATCCAAATGCATCCCCGCTTATTGCTTGTACAGTGCGTCATCACAGGACACAGATTCTTGGGTGGGATTCATCACAGCCAAATGTAACAATTATCACCCCGTGGTGACTTTGACTGAGCTGGCCCTGCTCTGACTCACTGACCTGCTCCTGCACGGGTCACAAACTAGGCAAAAGTTTACGACACCGAGGCAGCGGACCTCTGAACACATCTCTGTTAAAATCCCGTCCAACAGAAAAATGCTTGTATGTGCCAGAATCGATACAACATGGTGATATGCTTTTAATCATTCGTGGCTGATGATGATTGGAGTGTCGTTTTCATGCTTGATGCTCGGAGCTTGTGGCACATGTCCACTCGCAGGTTCAGTGATTTCTCCGGTCTCAGTCTTTGCACAGTGTTTCTTTTTTAGCTGCTGCTGCTGCTGCTGTGGCGTTAATGCACTTTGCTGAGGCCATTCCTCTTTTGAATTCACATGTAAATATTAGTTTAACTCACCACTACATGGCTTTGTAATTGTAGACATACTTCCTTCACGACACTGAGAACATGTAGGATTGAAGCTAATACCTTTTAGCCCCCCCGTTTAATCCCACTCTCCCAAAGCCACTTCATAATGATCTCCCCCTGAAAGGTAAATCAATTATATAACCACGACAAAGGAACCGTTTTGTCATAAAATGGTAATTAGTTTGGGTCCTGACCTCCCTCTTGGCACCGCGACTCCCCCAGCTGAGGACCGGGGCAGGTCCGCAGTCCACACTTAACGATAGGCAGGCGTAACACACTGGCTGAGCATTGTGGGGCCTTTGTCTTCATTCAGGGGGAGATGAAGTTCTTGCCACCGCGTTTATCAATCATGGAGGGGCTCCAGCTGTTCCGCTGCGTTCGGCCTGACTTCAACAGCCGGCCTTACAAATTGTCTGTGAATAGCAAGGAACAGGGACCCCCGCTGCACGTGCACACATCCCACCATACACGCACACACACTCACACACACACAGACACACGTATACACACACACACATACACACACTATACAATCACACGCGTGCAGCTATATGCCGCTGCGCGTACACGAATCGCAAAGCACTTTTACTCTTTTTTCAGTTGACACGCATGCAGCAGCACCATCTTCGCGCACGCACACAAACGCTTTCACCACGCGTGCAAATACATAATGCCTCCCATTGTTCACGTCTGGTGACAAATGTTCTTCCGCAGCCTCTCCACAGACACGTCCAGCCCCGCAATCTGCTCGCTGCAATTACAAGATGGATTAACAGCTCTTTCTCGCACTGTCATCATCACCTCGCATGCCTTGAAGGAGTCTGAGGAAGCTGCATTCCTGGATGAGAATCACGTCCAATTACAGCTTAATGAATGAAGGAGAGACATATACTACAGAACAAATCAGGCATACAGGAGCGCTCCCATTTACCTTAGTTTGGTTAGAAGATCATTTCTCGTACGTGGGCTCGAATCGCTTACAGAATCAAATCCAGCAAGTAAAGAATTATGATTGTGTGTTTGCATGGATGATCTGTGGGCTTTCACCGAGATGAAAAGTTACATGTGTCAAAAATATAGATGGATGAACATATAAATTAGTTGTTCTCCAAGGTCAAATAGTGATTGCGTTGTTACTCTCACATGCCATGGTGTCAAAGCGATCCGCGCTCCCACTTTTTCATCATATTCTGCACATCAACAAAATAGCAAGAGGATGAAGTGAAGGAGACGAAAAGAAAGAGAGAGGAAAGAAAGACACGGGCGGCAAGGAAAGAAGGAGAAAGAGAAAGCAAATACAAATTGATCGTTTGGTGGCGAGATCAGTCATAGTCATCCTGGGCGGATGGATGAATGTCTTTGACGGCCACTACAGGTTCAGGGAGGGAGAGTGTCTGAAAACAAGAGAAATTGGTTTGGGCCCTCGGGAAAGGAATCAATGTGAGAGGGGCATTGGAGTCCTGGACTGTTGTTTTGTGCAGGGTACAGAGGTTGTCTAAAGTTTGAGGGGTCTGGAAAGTGACAGCTGAATTTTCTTTTGAAACGCAGATATTTTGTTTGCTTTTTGTTTCTTCTTTTCTCTTAACAAAGAGGTTGCTGAGAGTTGGAGTCAGAAAAGAGTCGACGCTCCAGAGTAGAATTATATTCATGCTGAACCATAAAGTAACTTTGCTCAGACTCCTTTTTATCTCTTCAATTCTTATCTTACTACCAGACACACCAACACTGACAATGTAATAATTACCTTTTGTATTGGGGTTTATGTGCTAACAAGGGACCAAAAGCAAAATCTTAAAACGAAGTTTGTTGTATATCTATTAATGAAATGGTAGTTTAATTTACCAGGAAATGACATGTCTGATTAAGCATCAAAATCAAGTTTTTATCAATATTTTGGTGTAACTTGATTGAGAAACAAACACGTGAAGTTTGTCCATATTTTTCCTGCTTCTACTTTGCTTCAGCAAGAACTCGTCTCAAATGTTTTGTGGTATTAATCAGCGCACAACCATTTCCCTCACATCAAGTTAAAACAATCAACAGGTTCACAGATACAATATCCATCCATATAAGTTTCAGTATGTTGTATCAACAAAGAAAAGAACCTTTTCCTGAATGTGATCTGTTGTCCTGAAATGTCATTCGGTGCAATGTGCCTCTTGTCTCACTGTATTTTGTTCCTTTTCTGTGAAAATGGGAATTTTTGGAGGACGATTTAATATCTAAGAAGGCTGCATAAATACACTGTGGAGCAGGGAAGTTGTCCTCCCCTGTCCTCCTCTGTCACCTGCTGTCCAGGAGGCCTGAGGAGGTCAGCAGCTGGCTCGGTCACCAGCGTCCATTTTCTCTCTTCTATGGAAAATCTTGCTGCTCCAAATGATGCGCTCTCATCCCCTCCGAGTCGTCGGGCTTCAGCTTTTTAATCTTTGACCAGAGCTCGTGGGCGAGGAGGTGTCGGGCAGGTGTTTAGATCCTCCGGGCGGGAGCGACGAGAAAACCCCCAAAACACGACGTGCGTGCATCTCGGTTGGAGGCGTTCAACGTGTCCGTAGTTTGCGATGCTCTTGGGCCTTTTGTGTTTTTCACTCTAATGGCAGCAACTATCTCATTCACGGTGGCGGTAATAGAGTTTTATTAACTGATTAGTCTCTATTTTCTGGGAGGAAACAAGAATCAAAATCACGCTACTTAATGGGGCCATTGTGACTGGAACAGTTATATCTCTTGGATTATGATATTTCTGCCAGACAGTCTCTTTGAACGATGATGCAACCAAGTCGACTGTGCTCTGGTAATGAGTCATATGACAACTCCTGGGGTTTCTCCTAACTATCCAGGCAAATGTCAGCAGTCTACCCCCCATTCCCTTTGATGACCTATTAAATATTATGAGGACCCCCTCCTGTGTGCACTGTAGTCTCACTCATATCAAGATGGTGTTTAATGCCCATGAGACAAACAACAGACAGATTAAAGCTATTATACCCTGCTGCACTCCCACATTCACCCTCTGCAAAGTGGAGTTGTGATGAGTTGTTTAATAGTTTTGCAGCTTAGAACCGGTTTATGCAGCGCGGCTATAAATGACGTCGGAGAATTTATCGTTTCGAGATCTTTCGAAAACAAAGCGGACTTACTGACCTCTGTGGCGATTCCACCGAACGGCACGCCACTGTCGCGCGGCGAGGTCTCACCTCCCCTCAGATCCAGGAGTTGTTATTAATAAAGCCACTGAAACTTAATCAAATTCAACTGCTCCTTGTCAGATAGAAAATATATTAAGACAAACGATGATTTTATTCGCAGCCAAATGACAGACTTCAAATTTCTGGAACATGGTCATTTTCTGGCTTGTAAGTCGAGTATAAGGAGCTAATTAGATGACGATCTGAGCAAAAATAACTTCTCATCTTCAAGAATAATGGGAGTGAAATGTTATAGATTAATGGCACTATTTATCTTTTTTAAGTTTCTGTCTTTCTCCGGTGATGGCAGCGCTCCCCAAGGAAAATATTCATAAAATGAAATTGAAGTCATAACTTAATAGGTTATTAAAATTTTTGAATGCATATCACTTCTCCTTTTGCGGCGCTGTAAATTTAAATTGAAGTTTGTGGCGTTCTGAGACACCGGCAGGAGTTTTTTATGGTGGCGCAAGAGAGGGAGGACATGCATCTCTGTCAGTGGGGTATTTGCTATTCTAATTTTACGGCGGGCCAGATTATCAGGCAGGAATGTCAGTGTGCGCAGGCGGACTGCTGACAACACCTTAGCCCTCAGCCATGTGTTTCCATTAGAGAGAGCCAGCGTCCGGGGGTTTGTTCCCACTATTATTTTCTATTTCTGTCTTTTATCTTGATTTATACCGAGACTCTCTGCATATTCCTCTCCTGTCATTTCTGTCCTGCCTCCACTTGGACCCTCGTTCGGTTTTCTCCTCTCGTTCCCTCCCAGCAGATCGCCTGTCTTCTGTCTTCTTACCACCCCTTTTTTCTTTCTTTTTTTTTATTTTGTTGCTCCTCAGGGGGGCCCGGGGTCTCACAAGAGAAAGAGCGAGGAGACGGAGAGAGAGAGAGAGAGAGAGACGCTGCGGAAATCTCGGGGGGTCGAGGTAGTGAAGGTGAGAAACCTATCTTTAGCCTGCTATCTATGTATGGACACAGTGCCAAAGAAGGTAAGATGTATGGAGGTGATTGAAAAAGAGAGGGGGGAGTGTGATGGAAGCAGAGGGGTCCATCATCTCAGCTGGGTGGGTGGGAGGTGATTTTTACTCAAGGTCAAGGGGCAAATTTATTTATTTCCCTGGAAGTTACAATGAAATTTTACTGAGTACTTTACTCTGATGATGAGAGGAGATCCGCAGCTATAAATTTGTCTTGCCATTTGGTTGCCAGTGATGAACCATTTATTATGCTGCCTTCAAGGACACAGCATGGTATTTGTATGATAGTGCTATTCTATGTAATGATATCCATTTCATTGTGCCATATAACACAAATGAGAAAATTAAGAATAAAACTGCTCGCTGCGGAGCAAGTCTAGCTTTATTCATAGCTATCTAATGGGATATGTACAGTAAATGTCACATGATATTTGTGATGCCCTTGTCCCAGTTTTACAGAAGCGGTTAAAATGTTGATGTTATCCTGCCTTTGAGGAGGAGACGGCTCCTCGGGAGCGTGCAGCACAGGTGCCAAGCTGGAATCTGGGCAAATATCTCCCTCCTCACAGCCGCCAAAAGGCGGCGGCGCCGGAGTGAATTAGCTCTCTCACAGATCGGTTAATGAGGAAATTACCTCCGCAAACAACGAATTTAGCTCACGTTGGCTTTCTCACATTCATCACTCCCGAAGAAAAGGGCCCTTGACAGCATACTCGTCCCCTTTTTTGTGCGGCCTCTCAACACACGGCAGACACCTCCGGGGTCCCTCAGAGGGCATGATGAGCTAATGCTCTGTATTGATTGGCTATTTAAAAGCCTCTTGTAGCCTTGGGAGTATGTTAATGCCATGAGGCCCTTTCTCCTCGCCGCATCACGGTCCCCGGGGCCCTTGTGTGTATTCCTGAGAGGGCTATCACCGGGAGTTCATTAATGGTCAATTACTAATATCTGATGAGGCTCATTGTGTTACGATGACGCCGTAACTGGGCATCTGTCTTCACAACAACACTGGGGCTTTTTACTGCAGCGGGATCTCACACACACTCACTTCTGGAGAGACATGTAGGGAATGTGAAGCAGCACCCTGTTATTTAAAGACCTACAAGCTCTTGTGTTGTTTATTCGGCTTCTTATTTGCAACAATACATCTCCCCGGTAATTTCCAATATCAGTTTTGTAATTCTACAGGGTGAAAAAACCTTAAAATATTCTGAGACACTCGCACAATCCTGACCTATTTATGCGTGGAGACTTGATAGGCTGTCAGGCCCTGAGAGCGAAGAGACCCCTGCATGAGGCAAGCCATTCTTTGACTGCCAGCCTGATGTTTGTGGATAATAAAAAGAATAAATCAGACAATTGAGCTGGATATTTCATTTGTTATCCATATTCCTTATGGGAAAATATACACAGAAATGTAAAAACAGCAATTTCCCCACCAGCGCCGTGTTGGGATTGTGCCAGAGCAGCGGGGTCGTTTTCACGTCTGAAGATAAAGTGCATCTTTACCAGCCTATTCTCTGCGGTATAAATCTAACAGGCAGCTTATACATTACCTGTTCCAGTGTAACATGGCCCTGAATAGATATGTTGTGTTATGTGTTATTATTTCCAGTTTGTTTTCCCCCCGCCCACGTCCTGTCAGTCAACACGTCGCCTTTCTCCTCCTTTCATGTCCTGTATCTGTTCTCCTGAGGACAATATACCGTCTCTGGGACTTTCGGGTCAGCGGGATAAGTTGTGATGACGATATAATGACCTTCACTTTTCGCTCCCTCTGTTGATGGATCCCGGGAGTTATCTCTCCCTCTGCTGAGAGGTGGAGCTTATCTGAATGAAAAGTCCCTGTGAAGTAATAACCAGCGAGCATTGTAGCCACTCGGCTACTTTACAAATGGCAGGGAGGCAGCGGGGTAGATGGAGGGTCCCGCGCTCAGGGACAAACGCAGCTTTAGATGGAACAAAACCAACGTTATGCTAAAGCCAGACGTGAGTTTTGCAGAAGGAGTCAAAGGCCATGATCTCGAACCACTGGAGGAGCTTTCGCTCGGTTGTCTCTTGGTTCTTTATCACATTCTGAAAAGACGGATGTCTGCTGTGTTTCTCCTGACGCTCTTTGACAGTAAAGTCCATGCTCATTGATATTTTTAGGAGAGCGAAGAGCCAAACAGTGAACCACTTGTGCCAAGAAAAAAAAGGGCCTATTTGGTGGGCTTTTTATGCCAGATCAGCACTCTGTCCCACAGTGCCCCGTCCCATCTGTCAGTGAACCCCTTAGTGCCGGGGAGCATGGGGGTGGCAGGGGCTGAAAGCAGGGCAATTGGGATCACTCTGTGTCCCACAGCCATTATCAGTTTTGCCCTGACAACACATCTACTTTTCACTTTCACCCCTGAAATAGGGGAGGCGGACGAGGGCTTTCACAGAGGCAGTGGCAAGCGCAGGGGATGATGGACATGAAAATTAGCTCCTTTGCCAAGAGAATGGAGGAAAATGCGATGTCATATCTTGTCAGAGTTTGGCTTCTGGCCAGGAGGATAGTCTCGCTGAAGTACGTCCTGCTACTTTTTCTGCTTCCGATTTCATTGCTAAACAGATTCAACGGGCAGGAAAGTGCTGCTGTGCTGAAGAGCCACGCACGAACTCTCCGGATGAGAAGTTAACGAAGGCATTACACACAAAAGGAAAAGCAGAAAATTACCTGATGATGCCATAAACGTTATTAAAGACGCTTAGTTTGCCCATTCTGTTCAAAGTTTGACATTACTTTTAACATGTCAATCATTACTTTACTCGCACAACAAGAATGTAGACTTCCTTCTGTCTTGTTGTCAGAAGATAAAACAAAAGCATCTTATTGGTTGAGGCTTTGATTGTGTTATTTTTCAGAGGAAGATGTTTTTCTATGGAAACTTTGGCTGTGAAACTCGTACTAAAGCCAATAATCACAAAAATCTTTCATTTCTTTTTTTTTTTACTCAGTTTTCCAGTGTTTTGGGAAGAGGTTAATGCTAAATGGTGAAGGGTCAGGCTTGCCATTATTCAGCGGAGAGCCATTAAAACTGTAAATATTTTTTACCTCGGTTTTGTTTTTTTTTAATCGCCCTCAGCTGGTGGTCACTGTGGTGTTACTTCTCCAGCTGTTCAGCACAAGAAAGACCCCCGAATTTGTCTTGTAGAAACGTCCAAGTTCATTTCCTTTGTAGTTACAATGGTGCTCTAAACAGAGACTCCAACTGCTCCCGTCCAACACATCAGTTTGCTCCACATGGTAGAACACTTTCTACTCTCGGCCTTGTAACACCTGGGTTTGGCTGCAGATGTTGCCTCGTTCTCAGGCACTTAGTATTGCCTGTGATACTGTAAATGCACCCAGTTAATTCCTTGATTATTCACATTAAAATGACACAGAGATATTTGTGAATTGTAATTGTTAGAAAAAGCACAGTAGCGTTTCAATAAAAAGCTGTTTGTGTATCATTTTTCCGTCCTTAGAAACCTTTTTCTCTGCTGGCCTTTTCGTAAAATTTGGGAAAAAAAATCCCTGACTATCTGAAGTTGTGAATGCCATTTTAAATTATGCTTTTTTCCAGTCCTGTTATTTATTTATTTTTTAATTTCATTTCACATTGTGACTGCTGATTCACTGAGTTCGTGCAGCAGGCAGAGGTGTTGGTGAGGGACCGCTCGTCTGATCATTGATGACCGTCAGCCAGCGCGAGGCCTCCGGTGATATGTGGGCTCTCCAAGCTCCGATAGCCCCACCACACCACACCCTGGGGTGCAACAAATATCAGCATTGTAATTTCACGCCTGTGATTATTATCGCGAGCTCTATCTCTGACTGGGAATCCTCCACCCATCCTCTTTAGTCCTCCCAGCTGAGATACTGTTTAACAGCCTCTCCCTGGACCTGTGTACCCAGGCGCGCGCACTCACACACACACACACACACACACACACACACACACACACACACACACACACACACACACACACACA
>JAUESE010000018.1:10993728-11009114 GCA_032274725.1 Malacoctenus triangulatus | reverse complement strand
CACACACACACACACACACACACACACACACACACACACACACACACACACACACACACACACACACACAGAGTTGTTTTGTTGTTGTTTTTAAATGTTGAGTGATTTCAAAGTAAAGTGCACAGAAAGGTAATTTCTGTCCATCTGTCGTCAGCAGGATTCACACTCCTACTTTCAACTATGAAATGAATTTAGGATAAAAAGAGTCAACAGTTATGAGGAAAACTACACTTGTTCAAGAAAAACAATGAGTTTTATGAGGCAGATTAATAGAAGGCGCAACCTGCTGCCTACCGTCACCTCCACATCGCTAATCCCTTCTTCCACTCTCTATATTTAACAGCTTCCACAACCCTTTTTCCGTTTTTTTTTTTAATCTCCTTTTGGGACCTTTTCTCTCGGCCTCCCGCCAACCGCCCTATCTTCCTCTCCTCCTTTGAGGTTTGGGGCAACAATGGGACTGTCCAGCTCACAGCCGGCCCGAGCCGCAGGATGCGTTCCTGCTAGAAGAGATTACAAGCATTCTTCTGCTGGGCCAAAGTTACCGTGGAGACCGGTGATGCTGGGAGCTTCCTGAGAGCATGTTTTAATCCACACACATCTGTACCTTTAAAATGCAGTTTGTCAATAATCCCAAAAGGAGCAAAACTAATCGGAAACATTTTGTTGCATTTCAAACTATGCATTACGTGACCATAATAAATACAACAAGGCATTCAGTTTACAGTTTTAACATCATTTTAAATTTTATTGTACTGAGTTAATATGATTTTTTCTAGAAAGTATTTGACGTTGGATGTTTTTTGTGCTCTCTTGAAGACATTGCGCAGCAATGATAATGACATTTTGAGTCTATTTGTCTTGCAGAAGCAGCTAAAACACACACCTCTCCACCACCCGCCGTCCCTCTTCCTCTCCCTTTCTGTTCACGGTGCGTTCAGAGTGTCCTTGCTGTGTTTACATCTTGTGAGTGACACACATCCTCTCATGATCTCAGGCCCACTGGGGCCAGCAGTGTTTATTTTAGCAGCTCTTACAGACAACAGCATAAACCACTTACACTACAGGCCTGGCCACGGGCGAGAGCGACCGGGGTCTTTTAATTAAATGGAGGGCCGGATGTTCTTTGCTCCCTGAACTCCCCTCAGGCCAACATGGGCCGGCCTGCTTTGTGCAATATGCAAAACATATGGGGCAATGCTTGGGACTCTGAATAGACATGTGACATTTGACGCTGCAGCCACTTGAGATAATTATGATTACGACACAGTTTCTCCTCCTTCATCATATTATGATATTCTGTCCGTGGGCAATGATGTCTTCCTCCCTCCCTCCCTGCCTCCCTCCTCCTCCCTCTCTCTTTCTCTCTCCCTCTCATTTTGCCGTTCTCCGTGGGGAGCTTTTGTCTGATAAGTTGTCACATTAAGTGCTAACTTTTGGGTGATCGGCGGGCTTTTCTTTCTATCTCTTTATGGCCAGACCCTCTAATAGCTGTCCTCCGGCAGTGCCCGAGGCAATCATGTTACAAATAAACAGGCTGACACAGTCATTTACTCAAATCGTCCCTACACTATTCACAACCCTCCCCTGGTGATGATCCTTCGAACAACAATTATTTCAAATGTCAAAGATCTAAGCCTTCGGGGCTTAGACAAATGAACATTAAAAATCTATTACCAAACACTTTAAAATATATATATATGTAATATATAAATATATATAAGGTTTTCTTTATTTTTCCAATAAAAATTTACAACAAGGAGAGCTGCAGTAGCCAAACTTAGAAACCAATAAAGCTCTCCAGTCCCTAAAAACATCCAGTTGGGCAAATTGTGCTCCTGTGAAGACGACATAGTGATTCTGTAAGTCGCTGTGGGTGCAGGAAAACACTGAGGTGATGGACTTTGCCTGCAGAGTTTCATCTCCTTGTTTCCTTGTGTTTTCTCACGTGACTCAGACCTGAGGGGTGGCCTCTGATTTGTTGTCACACGGAGCTGTTCTACATGACCTCTCATAACCTCATCTCATCCCTCCGAGGACTCCCAGGAAACCTTCAGCCGACCCTGCTGATGAGATAAAGATATTCCTACCTCAGCCAAGTGAAACTTCCAGGGGTGATGATGGTTTTTGAGTAATCACAGAAGCCCCTTTTTTTATTTTATTTTTTTTTAGATTTTTGGGAGCTGCTTTTTTAAGGTTGACAGTGAGAGGGCTGAGGAACAGTGGATGGACCAAAGAGGAAGTTACAGGCCTTTTCTACGACAGTTGTCCCCCCCTCCCCCCTTTATTTACGGAGGTCCTTGATTCAAGCACTTCCTGTTTTGCCTTCTTGTAAGTGAATTGTCTGGTTAAGATATATACACCCAATATTAAAGCATCGCTTGCAGTATCAATCTATTCCGTGTGATTGCCTCTCATGATGGGCACAAAATCCATCCAGTGATAATGGCATCCATCTTCACCTCTGGATCGCATGTATTTGTTACCTTTGGCCCGGTAGCAATAAATTCAATCTCGTCTCCTGGACGTGGGCCGCTGACCACTACGAACTGGTCAAGGAGAGTGGCTACAGTTCATTTCACATCAACGCCCATCATGATTATGGAAAGATTAAAGGGCCCCCCCACCCCCCACCCTACTTTTTAGCCTCTCCTTTCTCATCAACATGCATCTGTTTGATTGAATATAATTCTGTAACAGTTGTGGGATCTGACCAGGATTTGGTCTCGTAATGAATAGATTTCTTAGAAATAATAAATAATACAAGTCTCATTGAAATTAGTTCGATTTTTAAGAACTGACAAAAAACAATCTTGTCGTGACAATTTCTTTATTCTGAAAAAATTTGGTTGTAATACTAAACGAGATCCACTATTTTAAGTTTAATTTCAGTGGTTTACATTTATATAGTTATCCAAAGTGTTGCCAGTACACTGCACCTAATTACAAAATGTTTTTCCTCATACCTAAGACATACTTCAGTACATGTTCCAAATTTTGTGACATTGGATATTGTAAAGAATCTTTCTTTAAGCCCAACTTTATGATTTTAGGTGCATTTGCACGACACCCAATGCTTTTACAATTTATTAAAGTGTGAAATTATTAGCTTATAGGTTAAAGCTACCACCACTCAGTTTTTATGTTGTGAATTGCATGATTTTATTGATATAAATTAGCTAATTTGACTTTGTTAGGCTGCATTATATTCATGAAAAACGGTGTCACTCAAGCAAGTGAGAACATAAAGTAAAAAAGCCTGAGTTATAAGGCTGGTTGACTGCCTCACATCATATATTGGATGTTAGTTTGGGAACACTCAGGACTCTCATCAGCAGTGATTTCAACCTATCACGACCATCCCCAAGGGAGCTGTAAGTGGAGCAGATGGTAGACAAATAGCATATAAGGGGAGAAAAATTAAAGGCTTTTACCAGATTTTCATCAATTACCTGCACTAATGTTTCACTATAGTGGGAGGGAAAAAAACCTGATTTGTATTGTTTTGACAGGACCATCAATATATTAATAACAGCAATGCAAGACATCAATCTTCATTCCCAACTTTAAACGATGTCCCTTCAACAGCACCGCACCTGACGGTGAAAGTTGTATACGGCCCGGTCTTTATTTCCATGTGTCTTACATTGGTTTCTGGCTCAGCCTCCGAGTTGGACCTCCCGTACTTTCCATAATAACAGCCAACGAGCGAGTCATTGTCCTGCATTAGCATGTTACGGTACAGAGAGTTAAAGAGCCCAATTTCATCTCTGCCCCACATCGTCTGATGGGATCGGCTCTGATGAGCTCTTGTGTTAGAAAGCCAGTCGCTGGCTTCATGAAGGATGATATGAGTGTGTCATGGCTTCATAAAGCAGTAAGACATGCCTTTTGGAGCCTGCAGAGATTGCTAAACTCAGACCCATTACCAAACGATCCCGCTGTTTCGAGCTGTGTCTACACTGGAGGTGTGTCTGTCAGGTGCATCTGTTGGAAGAAAGGGGCTCCTCTTTGTCACAATCCAGTCATGGCGACTTTCTATAACTTGAGGGTCAAATGTTTATTTATCATTGCCTATCGTGCTTAAAATCACTGATGATCAGGAAAAGCAAAAAAAAGTTTGTTTATTAACACAAGAATGATATTTATTCCTTTGAGCAGTGACTGAAATATTGAAAGAAAGAAAAACTTAAATGAGGAAGGCAACTGTCAAAATACACTGGAGTTGTTAAAAAAAATACTGCTTTGTTCAACAATAACAATAGATTTTTTTTTTATCAAGGGTAAAACAAAAGGTCTGATAATTTGATCGACAGATAAAAATGAGCTTACTTTTTGAGGTTTACTCAAAATTGGGATTACTGAAGTACAGCCTCCAAAATAAAAACAGAAACACACACAGAAACGATGCTGGAAAACAACAGCTTAATTTCCTAAATTCCACTTCAAAACTTCCCGACTTCCAACTGTTTTGTTCCTCCCGAGTCCTAATTAATATGTTAAGACTTCTGTAATTAAAATGCTCCTGGTGTAAATGTAATATTCAAGAGTTCTCCTGACAGTGATATATTCTACATGGATTATCCTCAGTGAGTTTGACTCGCTAATTAATCAACATTATTTATGATGATAAAAGAGAGAAAGAGAGAGAGAGAGAAAAATCTTCAGTGGTGAACAGACGGCCTCAGCAATCAGGATGTACTCTGTCAAGGAAACTTTGGAAATGCTTGTTATTCAATGGATGTGGTCTTGTATGACTGTGGCTGGAGGTGGGGGGTGAAATTCTGTTGAAATCTTCTTGTCCACATGTTGTGTTTTGAATATGAGGGTCTGTCACCTGACACTAACTTCAGCTTCCAGTGTTACTGCAGTTCAAGTTTCACAATGATCCACTCAGATGAAGCTGTGCAGCATCATCACAGCAGACACACGAAAAGATTTGATATCATGTGTCTTTCATTTGTGAGTATTCATCGAAGATCTTGATAATCTTCGTTTTCAGCCTCAAATTCTTCTTAGAAAGTCTCGTGATCTTTAATTATGGCGACACAACAAGGGCTAATCTACAATTTTAGGTCATTCTCCATGAAATAAAGAAATATGCACACCCACTTCCCAAGGCTCCCAGGCTTAGCCCTGCCCATTGTGTTTTTTCGGCAGTTTGTCTCTATTCATTTGCATTTTTATGCAAGGTTAGTCGTGAGGGACTTCTATTACTGCCATGAATACATTAAGAAAACCATTAATCACGTTCGGTGTAACACAGAGTGAATCAGCGACACACCTGTCCCGCTCGCTAGCGGCCACGTTACTTATCACTCACAGTGGGCCGGACAGGGACATGAACCCGGGGCAGACACATCCAGACCTGCCCTCTCCAGCAAGACGGATAGACCCTCGTCTTCCTCTTCTCAGAATGGTGCTCGAAACTTTCCACTGTATTCGTCAACTTTTCTCTCTGTTTTCCTTGATGATTTTTCCTTTTCCTCTGCAGAGATTTGACAACAAAATATTTTTCTGTAATATGCTGAATCTAAAACGCTCCATAATCGAATCAAATCCGTCACATCCCTCAACAAATAATCATTTATTGGCTGCCAAGTGCTTTTTTTTGTTGTTTTTTTGTGGAAATCTGAGCCATAAAATCGTTTTCATCTGTTCTTGCACACTGGCTCCTTAATTTAACCTGTAGCTAAATAGCCCAAATGATATTGAAGCTGTTACTGAACACCCAAAGCATCAATTACACGTTCTTAAAATGCACTTAGACCGTAGTGGAGCTTTATTTCTAAACATCATGAGAGAGATGACAGGACTTAGCCGACCATCAAGGGAATAAGCAAATAAACAAGACAGCATAATGTAATAGTTATGATGCCGCTCCTCAAGTTGATGTTCCACCTACCTTTTCTGTTTTTGTGAAAGGAACATTAATCTGACGCACCAGTGGCGCTCTGTCTAATGTGAAAATGCACCGTTTTTTTCCCCCCCTTGCTTCTGCAAGGAAAAGGCTTCTATCACACTAATGATAATAAATGGCGACTAATGGGATGACCAAACATAACAAATGGAAAGTTTTAAAGGTATGGGGGCCACATTAAATCTGCACTGACATCCTCAAGTCAGAGCTGTGTCTGTGCTAAACAAGAAGAATTGATCATGGTTACAAGTAAAGTTTTGGAGCTTTGTTCAGAGTAATATGCATTATATACTGGACAAACTGCATTGTGTGCTTAGTAATTTTTTTCTCTCTCAAACTGCTATTAAAGCTGCAGCCATGAATACTTTAGTAATATGCTGAATATAAAGCAAGATCCCGAGAACAATCACACAAATGTGCCAACCATGTTCAGATAACGTTTGATCACATAAAATAGCAGAGAGACCTCAATATGTTTGTTCTGCCTTGTGAATTGGTTTCCTAAAAAAACAAAGTGTTTTTTTCCTGTCACAGTTCGGCTCTCTCCATCTCCTTTCACCAAACTGTTGCAAAATCTGGATACAACTCGAACTGATGTAACTTCCTTGGCATTTCCTTTCATGCCTTATGTGCTTCTTTTTAGTTTTTTTATTTACACGCCGCTGCTCAAACTGATCCAAAAAAGTCAGGACAAAGATTCAATCCGATCTCAGATAAAAGTCCCAAAGACAATCCTGGTAATTTATCAAAAGTGCAACAGTTCACCTGCGCTCAAAGAAGAACTTGTTCGAGCTGAAGCTTCAAAAGTACAACACTTGGAGGATTTCAGGTCTTTGTGTGTTTGGCATTGAGTGGAACTGCATTTGTCTTAATGATTGTGCTCCGTGAGCTGATTTTTGTTTCACAATAATCAATATGAAAGTCGCCAGTGGCAGCAATGCCCAAGAAAAAAAAAAAGGAGGGGGAGGGAGTAAATGTGGAGAGACATTCTTTCTTTGCGTCGGCCTTGTCAATGTAACAATGCTTTTAGAGTTTGGCCCTGAGCATCTAAACACACTCTCAATCACTCCTGAAATCCTAGCAGGCCACACTTGGCTGCTATTGTAACTTAGATACAGTCTCAATTTGTATGTTGTCTCTCAGTAGACGTGGGAAAAATAAATGGATTGATCTCTCGTCCCAGTCCAACAGTTACAGCACATCTGTTTTGAGACTGGATAAAAAAAAATAAAGCAGGAAAAAAAGAAACACGTTGTCACTGCTGACAAATAAACAGGTACGTTCACGAGCTCACATTGTTGTACCTGTTCTGTTTTCAGCCGTTTCTTCATCAAACACGCAGTTTAGACGTCGATCGGTATTTTCAACCACCAGATAAATTCAGGAGGATATTTTGAGAAAATCGCGCAGAACTTTACAATAAAACCATGTAAACTAAATAATGGGCCATGAGTAAACAAATAAATAAAATTATTTAGCTTTAAAAATTGAAATAACCAGCAGCACCACCCTGCAATTTCTGTCTTACAAACTCTTACAAACTCACAACAAACAGAAGTAATCACTCTTTTTTATTTTTTTTCTTTACAAATTACTGACCGGCCACATCTCACGGCAGACTGAATTCAGGAATATTCGACCCTTTGCAAAGCCTTTGGTGCTCACACTGTGAAATTCAAATCCACTTCTCTCCTTTATGTATCGTAATTAGACTTATTCAGATTGTGGTCCGCTGAAGGGGAGATGTGAGAGGCGTGCAGCCCCGCTTGGCCCCTCAGTGACCAGAGAGGAGGTGATAAATGACTACAACACTCATCCCTGTCAGTACTAGCAGAGGAGGGGGGGGCGGGGGGCGAAGCGGCCCTCCTACCATGAGCTACATCATCCTAACAACATTATTCTTTTCATGCGGCTTGTCGATAGAAGCCCCCATGTGATTGGCATGGGGATCCGCTCAGGTTAATTGGAAGCCTGAACTGTGTAACGGCACGGGAAGCTGAGCAGACATTGTCCCCCTTGTAATAACACAGGAGGCCTGTGTGTCTGTGTATCGATTACATCTTAGGTTCATGGCACCCGTATGGGAATGAAATATCAGAGGACAGGTTATGGATGTTGCCATCAATGGCACTGAGAGGGAGCGGAGATGGGCCACTTGTACCGAGAGGAGAAACTCTTAACGAAACTCCTCAGAGGGGGGGAAAAAAAGCATTATAACATCTCCTTTGATCAAACTCCATCACACTCCCTTCTCCAAGCAACACTGATACATACGTAGTCCCTAATTTAAAGCTCGGAGGTAAAGTGTGCAGGGACTGGGGGCGCCTTGATTTATTGGCGGAGGCGTATTCACTGGCCGGGTGTATGTGACAGGTGTATTTGCCCCGGCGTCCGAGCCGTGCAGGCACAGAAACACTCTGTCTGACCTCCCACTCTTTAGTCTTCTTTTGATCAAGAGCCCATAGCTTGCATTAGATGAGGGACACATGATACTCTATATAGAAGGTAACCTAACACACAGCGCCTTACTTAGGCGCAGGATCCTATGGAGCAGGCCACCCTGCTCAGCAGAGAGATTAGAAAAAGACACAGCCACTGACAGTGATAACGCGCAGGAAAGACGCGTGCTCGTCCTTTTTACCCGCTGTTCTTGAAGTTTAGGCTACATTTTTTTTTTGATCGATGACAGATATATCATTTGTAACTTACTCACAACTTTGTTGCATTACTCAACTGTAAAACAAGCTGCCAGTGTTCGTTTCTTCCCAAAGTCACGTTCCCATTATCATCTCGATCATTCCAGGTGGCACCTTGATGTATTATTTAGAGACCAAGGTTTTAGAGGGTTTGATGCCATAACTCAGAAATTTTGCTTATTAATTTAGAAATTAATTACAAACACAAAGTGACATTTTACAAGAAATGTTTAGCATAGCATGAATTATCGCCGCTGTAAATTGGATGCAAGCGACGGAGTGCAAAGCCTTGACTTGGGCTCTTTGTGATTAATAAAAGAAGCTTTCACTTCAGTTTTAAAGCCAGTCATGATGAACGATATGAAGGGATGAAACAAAACTCCGCCTCCCGCTGAAGGACAGGCTATTTCAGCGTGGATGTACGTTGGAAAGATGTATTAGATTAAGAGGAATCAGGGCTATCCTTTATTGTATTTGTTGTTCCGTCAGATGGTTCAGTGACTAATAGCCAATGAAGGACATAACTTAAGATGGAGGTCACACATTTATTTAGTAGATTGCAATTTCTGCCTTTTAATATGCTAAACGAGTCAATGTATGTCAGTAAGTTTTCTTTTCTTTCGCTGATGATCACATTATCGTGTGACATTTTGTCATAGATGAAATGCCTGCATTAGCAACTGCACAGGCAGGCAATGACTTGGACACCCTCACTCTGTTCTGCGGAACACAAACAGGAGGTCCAGCTTCGTCTCCTGTGGAGCAGAGGATCTGGATTCTACATGAGTGACTGAGACACAGCGTCCTCCATCCTGCTCCTCATAGCCCCCTCATAGAGCCCCACAAGGCCCACCACGTGGCTCTCAGCACCGAGGTCCAGATTGTGCCACTGGGCTGGTACCGGACTGGAGGTGGGCGATGGAGCCCCAATCCATCTCCCGCAGGAGCCCGGTGACGGGAGCATCGGTTGCCCACTCCCCGGCTCTGAGCACAGTCACGAAGATGGATTGGTTGGCCAACTCACCAAAGGAGGCAAAGCATGCCGTTAAGAGCCTGTGCATCACTTGGCTGCTCATATGCAAAGTTTGATGAAAGAGGTTTTTCTGGGAGCGATGAATTAGGGCTCCACTGTGAAATTAGATTCCTGGTGAAACCTTGCAGGGTTTAGAAGTAGCATTGTTTCTTCACCACCATCGAGTTCAAACGTAATTATAGATTAAAGCCAATTTGTATTGGGAATTCAATGATGAATGATGGAGGTGGATGTAAGAATAGCTTCATGAGCACTGTAATAGTCCCAATGATGACCGCTACAAAGAAACTGAATGAATTATACAGAGCAGCTGAAACAGAGGAGGCCACACATACAGGGATTGTTCTGAAAAGGTGCCTCACAATGTCATTAGAAGTGTGTTATTAATTTTCTCATCTCTTCAGTTGAAATAAGTGGAGATCAGCCGTCAGTCACTGTCGAACACTGCTGCTCCTGCGACAGCTTGTACAGTGTGTAAGGGGAGGAATAGGTAAACACAAACAAGTGGAGAGAATATGAAATATTCCCCTCTGATGAAATAAATCTTGTGGAGAAATTGCCTCATCTCCGGAAAGAGTCCAAATTGGTCGGCACTTTAACCTGATACACTAAGGAGCCCGCCTCCTCCTCTCCGTGACCCAAACCTACAACGGCGGCATGAACACTGACAAATTTGACAAAGGGAATTTGCTCAAAAAACACAGCCTCTATTTGGTCAGCCAAGCGGCAAATATGTTGGATGATATGGTTTATTAGGCAATCCATTTCTCCACAATAGTGGGGCCATCTGCAAAGGTTAGCGTGCATAAGGTTCGTATGGCAAATTCTATCTAATCTGCCTTCGAAGGGCTGCCGCGAAAAACTCAGTGGCAGATTTTTCATGTACGTACGATTTGGAATGCAAATAGAATCGCTGATGAAAGAGGTGACCTTCTAAGTGCAGAGCAGCAGGGGCTTTGTGGAATATGCAGAGGCAGAATAGAATAGAAAAGAATGAGTTACTGCCACTGCCACCTCAGCTGCATTGTAATATACGACTGTGGCTCAGATACAAGTGAACCTGGCCTCAAGAACATCTAGGTTAATCTCTGAGGATGGCACATCATGTACTCAGTGCACAGAAAAAGCTGGCTCGCAGAATTATGTGCCGTTATGCATTCCATAAGGACTCCAATGTCAAACAAAATACCTTAAAAAGAATGGATTTCATCGTGTGCACAACCGAGTATTATAGGAAAATTTCCACATGTCGTGTTTGGTTTTTTCCATAGCTTGCTCCTCTCTGGATTTATTGTTGTACTGTTGAGACAAAGTTGACTGACATTAAGTTAGATTTATGTCCTCGTAGCACATTTTGCGTAATAAATAGCGGCATGTAGGGAACATTAAGTGGCCGATCCATTTGATGGATGCTCTAACATGCTCAAAATCCGACTCGAAATGAAAGTTGTAACAAGATATTCCACGATATAAAGGTGAGACTGTATGTCAATAGTGTAGCGTGCGGACTCCTTTGTCATAGGTAGTGCAAAGCTTGAACACATAGACAAATGGGTAAGGTGTACCATGGTCATTCAGGCGTGCACGTCTCATCTGTAGCCAGCTTTGGCAGAGTAGTCATCTTCATTCCCTTTGTCCTTACTGCAGTAGGTAATCTATCAGCCTCCAGACGTGCTGGAAAGTCCGGCTGGCCTACTCGCTCTCCCATTTGAATTGAGAACCCAGTTTCTGCTATACCCATGGTCCCAGTTAGACCGAGCTGCAATTGAGAGTGAGTGAGCTGTCCTTGATTCATATTACTGTCCCGGTATGATTGAGCTTCTTTGGTATCGCCTGAGAATGGAGGGAAAATTGAGCACTTGACTTTGCAGGGTTGAAATCCCAGTACTGCATGTATGCATTTTCTCAGGGTTTTTCATGGGACACGCATGAGGTGCATTCTTTATGTTGTGCTCAATGAGACAGAAGCATGGGGGGTGTTTAGGCTTTCATTTGGAAGTTAGCATAAACCTCCCGCTTGTTTTTCCAAAGGGAAGGAAGAAAAAAAGGCAAGAAACCAACTTCATTCAGGGCTTAATGGTAACATATCAGATAAACAGACAGCTGTCAGCAGGATCAATGAGATAACGCGACAGGAATTTTGAAATTTCGTGTTTCAAAATCATGTTTAGAAAGAATGCGAGTTGTAAAGCGACTGTTACAAAGATTTGTGACAAAACTTACAATATTGTATTAGTTTTTGAGCTTTGGGTGAGGATAGATGTGGTATGTTTTTTGAAGCATTAACCTTTACGGTTCAGTTAAATCAGGGCAACCTTTTTTTGTCGCAAGATGTCTGGTTTTAGGATTAAACCTTTTCTTGTCCTTGAAAACCTTATTTGTCACAGACACGTATTGTTCTCATATTTACAACCTCAACAGCTGTGGATTTCAGAGCTAATTCAGCTTCCAGAAAGCGTAAATACAAATCAAGTGGAAATAAGAATAATAAGATTAACAAAAAAAAAAACACTTTGCTCATAATCACTGTTATAAAGAAGCACTGAGAGTGGTAAGCAAATGTATTTGAATGATTTCAAGTCAGTGTGGGTCATTAAGTAAGCCGTATTGCTGCATAAGAATCCACAATATTAAACTCCTTCATAAATTAATGGATATATGAGAAACCAGGTGTGTAAAGGTTTGACTGAGGTCCCTCGTGGTTTGAAAAGTTAGCTATTGCTGCACATCAGGTGACCTAATGCAGTGTAAGCTCAGAGAGTGTCTTTCTGTTGATGATTAAATCAATAGAGATTTGACACAGACTTGTGAGAACACGGCTGTCTCATTTCAGCCCAGTTCCCCCCCCCCAACTCGCGGTCGTGCTGTGGTGAGATTCATCACCCGACTGGTCTCTGTCACCGAGTGGAGACGGGCCTTTAGCCGGGCTTCGATAGAGGGAGCCGATTATGATGCATGTCGATCGTTCCGGCAAATATTGACATGGAAACACTGGGAGAACAACCGCACGGCTCATAGCCCTTTTCTTCCCCGTGCTGCTGGCAGCTCCGCTGGCCAACTCTGCATCACACACACACACACACACACACACACACACACACACACACACCACGCTCTGCACCTACAGTTTGAAGGCATTTTCACAAATATACACGTGCTGCTCGGAAACCTCTCATCCCAATCAATAGGTGTGGCTTCCAAACGTGGAGCCAGCTCTATATGCTATTAGTCCTCTGTTTTTCTAAGCGTACGTGGGAGCCTGATTGTTTGTTTGTGTTTATTTACTTAGAAAAAGGAGGAAGAGGTCATTTTCCTGCCACACTGCACTAATACCGTCTCCTAACCACTTGGCCGTCAGTCTTTTATGGCCACAGACTCACACTCCTCCTGCACCTGTCCCTGGGAACTAAGGGGGTTAATGATGAAACACAAACATGGTTTGCTGTGAAAGAAAAAAAAAAGCAAGGGGGAGGTCTTTCAGAGCTGTTAACAGTGGAGGGAGACTGGGGGAGTGAGAATGAAAGGAGAGGATGGAGGTGTGTGTGTGTGTGTGGTGTGTCTGTGTGTGTTTGTGGGGGGGTGGGGGTAGGCTGCTAATGATAGGTGTGTCTGTAAATTCTTCATCCTGCATAGACTGCTAGGGAAACCGCTTGGCAGGGCACTCGACCGTGACTTTACAACTAATCCTGTTTGTAAGTTATTATTTATCTTCGGCAAAGTTTGTCAAACTCAGGCTTTGATTTCTCCCCCCCGAGTTCCCTCTCGTGGCCCGCTCCCGCACATGCTCCCCACATAATTTATGACTGCCTCTGGTCCTGATGACAGATTATTAAAAGTAGAATTAGTTTTTTGCTGGGGATTTTTCCTGTGGGAATTGGGAAGGCAGGGCTCTCAGAGGAAGGTCTCTGACGAGGTCTCCATTACTAATAGAGGCGGATTTTTTTTCCCTTCCCTGTGTGATGGCGGAGTGAGAAGACTAATGATTTGAATTTACTGTGGCAGCCGTCACGTGGTCTGGAAGCCAGCATCGGAGGAGAGGAGAGGTTAAGTTCTTCCCTGTGGAGAGGTTTATTGGATTGTTTAGCACCAGAAGGATAATGTTTTTGTCATAGACTGCTGGTGCTTCTGCTGTTACACTGGAGGGAGGCCGCCAACAATCCTCTATTTGTGTGAACACGTGTGTGTATGTGTGAACTCTTATCTAAAGTGAGAATAGATCAGAGGAGAGAGAGGTGCATGCACCGTATAGTGGGTAGAGTTTTTTTTTTTGACATCATAGGAATCAGGAGGGAGAGGCTGGAGAAGACGGAGACGGTGGTGGCTACTTTGTGTGGACAGAGTCTCTCTTTGCCTGAATCAAACCAACTGATACAAACGACACTTCTCTCCCTTTTTCCTCTGAAGTTGCTGCCAACTCTCTGATCCTCCCCGATCAGCAACTCTTGTGCAGCAGCCGCACACATTTCCTCCTTCTCTGCTGACACAAAAAGCGGATGTAGGCTTTCCCTTTTCCCCTGTTCACCTGATGGCCGTTTGGAGCCTGTTCCCCCAGCGTGTGTCTGCAGCCTGGGAAGCAGAGGGGAGTCTCAGCACAGCTGAGAGGCTCGGCTTAATCTTATGCATCATTAAGCACTCAGCGGCACGCCGCAGCTCCTCATATACATCATCCACGCTTAATAAACATAATGATGACATAAGATGTAATTCCAGATGAATTTTCATTTTATAGGGAAATGGAGAATTCCTGTAGAAAGGAGGGGAAAAAGAAAAGGGGAACGAAAGAAGGAGAGAAAAAGTAAATTATCTGGGAAGTACAGAATAAATGATGTTTTTTCTCCACAAGATGGATTGTGGGGTTCTGGGGGCAGCTGAAGTGGGAGAGGAGAGCTGGAGGAAGGGAGGGTGAAAAAGGTGAGGGGGCAGAGGGCTGCAGTGGTGGTGGCCTGAGAGTAAAGGGGTGGCAAGGGGGACAAGGGGTTGTGGAGGAGGGGGGAGGAAGGGGAGAAAAATGTTGGTCATTCCAAGTGTTTTAATCGCAGGGCTTGATGGACAAGCTGAGAGGACCTGAGGTGCGGCCATCCATCATATGCAGGCTAGAATGGTGGAGCGAGGGGTAGAGTTTCAGAGGGGGCTTTTGGGCTGCGGGGGAAATGGGATTCTGATGAAAGTGTGAGAGAAAGGCGGCAGTACACAGTAAAGGCCAATGAGGGCAAGAGGACCGAAGATTAGCGCTGTGCTTCTGCAGCACGTCGGGAGAGGCAGCAGGGAAGGAGATTTTAATAGCACTGCTGCCATGTGACACTCTCACCATCCCTGTTTCCATGTTCATTTGGCTGAAAAAGGCTCGCGAACCGAGAACTGAGTGACATTTTCCCAAATTTATTCCAGTCTGAACTTAACATTTTCTTCTATTTTTTTTTTTTTTTTTTTTTTTTTTTACCAGAGCATAACGCAGAGACACACTGTGGTTGTGTACATGTGTGTTTTTGTCTCTGTGAGCAGAGTGTGTTTTGTTTTGGCACATTTTTGTCATGTTTATGTTTGTTATGCATCATGTGTGACCACAGTAGGTCAGGGTGAAGCTGGGCGCCTGCCATGTTGAAAATAAGATATGGTCACAAGGGACCACCACACACACACACACACACACACACACACAAACACACGTGCACACACACACATGCACTGATGCACTTTTCCTGAACTCAGACATTCACTCCTGCAGCCTCCCATTCAA
>JAUESE010000018.1:10870084-10885241 GCA_032274725.1 Malacoctenus triangulatus | reverse complement strand
ATTCTGGTAGCTGCTCTGGTTTTTGATTTTTTATGTCTGACAGCATATTAACAAGCGTGTGGGCACGAGCTGCCCTGGAGCTTCGATGAGCCAAGTTCAGAAAAAGCAACAACAAACCAGACACAATGTGGATACATTTATATGATATATCGCGATGCATTTGGAGCACTGGTGTTTGGGGAGGGCCTGGTTGTTGAAAAAATGGCCACTTGGGAGCCAAAACCGATGCTGAAGTGTCCTGCTGGTTGGCAGAACGCTGTAAACTGCACTGTGGTCAGTTAAAATATGAGGGCAAAACAGCGTCAGCCGTCTCCTTCAAAAAGTCTGCGCACTCCACTGGTTTCAGTGATTTTGTTGATTTTTAGCATTCACTCACAATTTCAACACTAGAAGCAACTGTTAGAGCGTGAACCTTATAAAATTTGATGATCTGATCACTAAAACTTTCTTCTTTAATCCTTTTTTTTTCAGCATGCAACTTGTTACACTCATGAATGTTCCTTTTAGTTTCAAACTGTGTTCATTCACTCAAAAAAATCACATGAATATTGCAATAAACATTGTGCGATTCGTCTCCACCGGAGTTGTTTTTGATGTGTGTGCAGCGTGCACGGGGCAGCAGAGGAGAGGATTTGTATGGCTACGAGAATTTAATACTTTGGCAACTGCTCAAGATTACGTGGTGATCTTGAATCTCTGGAGCTAGTTTCAAATCAGATCAGAGCAGCATCACTGGGAAAACAGCACAGAAAAAAAAGGAAAAGTTGATCCTCCCAAACACGGCCCATCCAGTTATGAGGACAGTGCAGCCCGACGGGGCACTGAACCGAAAACAGATCCTTCTAACCCCAAAAAACAGATGACAGCTACAATAAACAACTTGAAATGTGTTTACATGGACAGTTCATGTTTGTTCCGAACTCCTCGGGCTTCCGGTGCTCCTGCTTTGCACATGTACATGCAGAGCGAGCGTGAGGCTGGAAAAGAGGGATGGAGCCCAGCGGTCTCCTGGGTGAAGCAGAGGCCAAGGCTCGGTTCCGGCCTTCATGACTCTGCTTAAGCTTTCCTGCTACAGTATGTTCACCGAGGGAAATAAATGTGATTATCAAAGCTGTTCCCTTCGCATTGTGACGTAACGCTGGGTCTAAAAATAAAACTGAAAAAATTCTGAGCCCCCTTTTGGTTGGATTCCTAACATTTATTAGCCGGCTTTGACCCATCGACGTCAAATAAAGCTCCAGAGGGAAACAACAGTCTGTGTTTCTCTGATTTGTTGCAGCAGGACTGGAAATGATCATTGCGTTTACGTTGGTTGACAGCAGATTCAAGCAGCACTTTGGAGCAACTTGCTATCCATTATCTCCTGCCGACAAAGAGCTCTTTGTAAAAGTACTGCAGAAGTCAATCAAACTACTGTACAACATGAGGAACAGCCACAAACCAGAATTATGTCTCCGCTTACAACTGTTGTTTAAGGAGAGTTTATATTTCTAAACCCATTTCATATGTCTCCCCTTTTTGGTGGTGATAGTGTTAGAATAAAGAAACAGGGAATAAAGTTTGCCCAGAAAATATCAGCTGTTCTCATTTAAAGGGGACATTCATGGCAATTAGTGGACATATGTTCATCATTGAACTGCAGAAGGAAGGTGAAGCAACTTATCCACCCACAGGGACAATATAGAAACGATAAAAGGCCGATGTCAAATTAAAAATTGCAGCATTATCTGCAAAAATCTACCAACTGTGAAAACCTGCTTCATGATCCTCATGCCATCAGATCTAGTCTGAGTATCTGTTGTTCTGTCACAGTGACAAAACAAAATCTACCAATGACCGCATCACCTCAGAGGACGATCTTCTACAGTATCTGGCATACAAACAGAAAAAATTAGGACCTTGTTTTATTGTGACAGGAGATCGGTTAGTTCAGCGTCTGTAACCCCCAGTAATCATGTGTTTCAGGAAAAATGTGAAAGAGATAGGAGGACATCTACTGGCTGAAACAGGACACACGGAGAGCAACAGAGCAGGTTCCGATGTCTCACTGTCTGTGTGATGTAAACCGAGCAGTCAGACGTCCCCCTGATAAATAACAACATTTAGATTCAAAACAGGAAAACAACGGTTCCCCTCCGACAACAGACACAAACACCTGTAAGTACAGTGGTTTTGTCGTCTTTTCGTTCTTCCTCCACTAGGTGTCAGTGTTACACTTTGACAGGTTTGAGATGTCACCAACAACTGCCGCCTTGCGTATAAAGATCAGTTGATATAATAAAGAGTCCAACGTTGTTTCAATAAAACACCTGCTGCCAAAAGAGGCGGGAAAGACTAAAACAGACCAAAAATCAATTTGGAGTGAGAACATTTTCAGATGAACTCCTCTTTGCCCTCATTACAGATGCCAGCGTCCACATAATATAACAAAGACTTCGACCTCAAAACTTCATATCTCACGACTTCTTGAATGAAAAAATTTTAATAAGTATAAATTAGAACTACAAAGTTATTTGCGTCTTTCCTCTCACTATTGCAGAGAACTCTGTTGACGCCTCTCTGTACCGGTAGAGGGCAGCCTCGAGCTTCGTTTGAACCCCCCAGTCCGCTCCAGTCAAGCTGCTGATGTCTGAAATCAATTTAGAAATTCAGTTCAAAAACTGAGAAAACACAAGTTGTGTTTAACAGAAATAAAGCAATACACGCTCCGCGTAAACTACCAAAATCCAAGCTGCGCCAAACCAGAGGTGGATTATAGCACTTAGACTAGAATTGGTGTAAAATAACAGCACAAAAAAAAGACTTTACTTTTTTAGAAAAACGGGGATACGCAATCTTTAATTTGATTGTTTAACGATTATGCAATCAAAGAAATGATTCACAAGGAGTATAAAGTACCTGATCAACCTGATAAAAGTCTCTACTCCTACACTGCCCCCCCCCCCCCACACACACACACACACACACACACATGCATACACGCACACACACTGCACCGCCGCCAAAAGACAGTGAAAGTTTTTTAAGTTTGAAAAAACAAATTCAAAACAAACAAATAAACAAACTCCTCTGACTCGGGACATTTTGGCAGAATAGTCGCAGTGACATCTGCTGCGGAGCTGTCCGCTGAATCGTGGTGCTGAAACAATAAGACGCGGAAACAACTCGTTTTAATTTGTATTAACGTTGTTTTTAATTTTTGCTTTTTAATTTTTAAGCTTCCGGGTCTAAATGAAAGGATATTAATTACATGAACGTCAAACGGTCAGGATTTCAGTCAAATGAACTTGTAGTCACATAGTAGGTAATTAAGAGGAGTAAATAAGTGTAACATAAACCGAACCAAGCATCTTCGGCTGCTGTGAAGCATCTGACTGGACAGCAGCGCGCACTCGGGATTTTGTGTTTAATTAGCATAAAAGATCTGGCGGAGAGCAGCGGGGCCGTGCGTCACAGCCATCGGCGAAGATGGGAGGGGGGAAGTGGGGGATACCTATGGGAGTCCACAAACTGCAGTGTGTATTCCTGCCGCGGCCGACAAAAGCAGCCCGGTTGATGTGAAATGATGACTTAGCTCACAGCGTTACAGGTGACCGGAGACAGCCGGGAGCGTCGGGGAGTCGCAGGGGCGCAGAGGACGGACCTGAAGCGGACAGTGCGCGCCGATGGAGCCCCGGCTCTGTGAGCTGTAGGTGAATTCCCACCCTGTGAGCGCTGCCCGGGGCCAGCACGTCACCTGAATGACGGGATAAGAGACAATGAAGCGGCCAGGAGAGACGGGGATAAAACGAGTCCAAGTCACGAGGATGGAAGCGCGTGTGCGATGACGGACTGAGAGGTAAAGCAGAGGAAAGTTGTCTAGATAATTACGGCTCACAGTGCAGGACCCGAAAGTCACAAAAAAAAAACGGGAGGCAGATGTGCCAAACGCGCGAATATCTGTAAACAAAACTGCTGTTCTTTTTTTCCGAGAGAAAAGATTTGAACCAGAAAAAGAAAAGATCATGGAGCCGGAGGGGAGCACAGAGGGAGGACCAGCCCCGAACATGGCACAATCTGCCGCCTCCAAATTGTCCCAGATGGGCGAAAGAACTAAACAACTGGTGATCAAAGACCCAGAACGACAGAAACGGATTATTCTAGTCATAGTCTGCACAGCACTTTTGTTAGACAACATGCTTTACATGGTAATTGTGCCAATTATACCCGATTACCTCAAAGGGCTACAGAACGCAGCGGACCGTGCCCAAACTGCTTTAACGCACACCAACTCCTCCAACAGCACGACCCACAAAGTCGAGAAGGGGAACTTCGACGTGCAGATCGGCGTGCTCTTCGCCTCTAAGGCCATCCTGCAGCTCCTGGTGAACCCTCTGAGCGGCACGTTCATTGACAGGGTCGGCTACGACATTCCACTCTTCATCGGACTCAATGTCATGTTTCTGTCCACGCTCATATTTGCCTTTGCCGAAAACTACGCCACCCTGTTCCTGGCGCGCAGCATGCAGGGCCTCGGCTCTGCCTTCGCGGACACGTCGGGGATCGCGCTGATCGCGGACAGGTACACGGAGGAGACGGAGAGGAGCAAAGCGCTGGGGATCGCCCTCGCCTTCATCTCTTTCGGGAGTCTGGTGGCGCCCCCGTTTGGGGGGGTCCTCTACGAGTTCGCGGGGAAACGCGTGCCTTTCCTGATCCTGGCCGTCATCTGCCTCGCCGACGGCGTGCTGTGTCTGACGGTGCTGAAGCCCTTCTCCAACAAGGAGAGAGAGAACATGCCCGTGGGCACCCCCATCTACAAACTCATGATCGACCCTTACATCGCCGTGGTCGCCGGGGCTCTGACCATCTGTAACATTCCTCTGGCTTTCCTCGAGCCCACCATCGCAAACTGGATGGAGGAGACCATGCACTCCACCCAGTTGGAGATGGGCATGACCTGGTTGCCCGCTTTCATCCCCCATGTTTTAGGCGTGTATCTCACTGTCAAGTTAGCAGCCAAGTACCCGCACCTCCAGTGGTTTTATGGGGCCATCGGGATGGTGTTTATAGGTGCCAGCTCCTGCACCGTGCCGGCCTGTAAGAACTTCGGACAGCTCATGATCCCGCTGTGTGGCATCTGTTTTGGCATCGCCTTCGTGGACACGGCGCTCCTGCCCACTCTGGGATTCCTGGTGGATGTGCGGCACGTGTCGGTGTACGGCAGCGTGTACGCGATCGCAGACATATCATACTGTGTGGCCTATGCCCTGGGACCCATAGCGGCAGGTAAGATCGTGCACGACCTGGGCTTCGTGCAGCTGAACCTGGGGATGGGGCTGGCCAATGTACTTTACGCACCGGCGCTCCTCCTGCTGAAGAACGTGGCGCAGATGAGGCCGTCGTTCTCGGAGCGAAATATGCTCCTGGAGGACGGCCCGACGGGACTGTACGATACGATCAAGATGGAGCAGAGGGAGAAGAAGAGGAAGGGCTTGTGTACGACCATCGACGAGAACGGCATCGAGACCTTTGCGCAGCGTTCGCACTCGGAGGAGGAGTCCTCAGGGGGAGAGTACGCGTAAAAGACTTTAAAGTGAGTGTCAAACTATCTAAGTGCCAATGTAGAGTTGTGCGTAACCAGTCAGATTCAATCAACCGCATAACACTGTTAGGATTGTGTAACAACAACCATTATTTAGTGCTCCTGGGGCGATTCCTCCGGGTTTGGTCGAGTGGAGTAGCTTCAAGCTTTTTGCAGTAGAGCGGCGCTGGTGTTTCTTCATTTCAAAGTGAGAGTACTGTAAAAGATTTGCTGACATCAATGTCTCTTCGTTGACAGTATATTTATGACCATATGAGAATCATGTCGTATTCAGGGATTATGTGTAAATGTGTGAACAAAAAGAACAACTGTAATGTGAGCGTCTTTCAATGTAACCTGTGTTTCTTTTGCTGCTGAACTCAATATGCAATATTGTATGTTTCAAGTTTTTGAAGAGGTGTAAACTATCTGAAATCTGCGTCTTGTTGTTGGTTTATTTTTGGATGATGTACTTATGGAATGCATAGCCTCGTTGTATGATCTGCGACTGTATATACATGTACATTCATGTATATAATTAAATCAATATTATGTGAACGATACTGCCTGTTCAAATGATTTATTCAGCTCTCACATACATTAAATATTTGGCTCCAGGAAATTGTCCCTTTGATTACGGAGGAAAAAAAGATATTAATGTACGATTGTGGATGAAAGTTTTTATAGGTTACATTAAATTTATAGTTCAAATTACACGTTGTTTATTTAAGGTATTGTTTGCCTCTGGCCACTTTTCAATACACAAGAAAATTCAACTTTTTACCTGGTACGCTTTTTAGATTTATAAGCTTTAATGCTTGTATAAAAGGGGTGATTGTCAATATAGTGAAATTCAAAAAACTTCACACGTTTGTTATTTTGTGCAAAATGAGAGTCGAGCCAAACATTCTTGCGTTTCTGAGAAAATATTTGCATCCAACATGAGTTCCGTCCATCACATCAGTCAGGAACAATGTGAGCTCCCGACTCCTCGACAAGAAAGTGTTATAAACTCAGACAGCCAGCAGAAGAAAATACACGTAAAATGCGTCCTAATTGGTCTCCCAGCACAGTGTGTGTACGCGTGTGTGAGTCGCAGGCGCCCAGTCTGTGTCTAAATAAGGTGGGGTGAAGATGTGAAGTGCCAAATAAACTTCTCGGCGAATAGCAGGACTTCTGGGAGGAGCCTGGCAGCCGGGAGGCTGAGGTACCCTCAGCATCTCTCCCGAGCCTGCGAGAGACTTGCGTCCATGCCACGCAGGAGATTGAAAGAGCCTTAAAATGACGGAAATCCCAAAAAGTGACATTTTCGAGGGAAGTGACCAGAAACGGACTGAAGCGGAGATGGAACAACCTGAACTTTTTGCTTGAGCTCCGAGACGAGAGGGGCTTGCTTTATTCTGCCTGGTGAGTTTCAATTATTGCGATCATTCGTTGTTATTTGGCACGTCTAGAAATACTATTGAGAGCATGTTCGCTTCAAACGAGTTGATTAAAAACAGTTTAAAAAACGATGATGCATGTAACGAGCGCATTACTTCACAGAAATAAATGTGGAGGATCAGTCATCTAAAATAAGTCTTCAAAAATGTTTTTAACAAAAAACAACAGAAATTAGGAAAGGGCCTGAATAAGTTAGGTTGTTCCTCTGTCCCTTTTCTTCATCGTCTTCTCTTTTTAAGCAGTCTTCATCAGACTGTGTTTTCTCCTCTGATGTGTGAGTCCAGGGTCCCTCTCATCACGCCCTGCCTCACTGCGCTGCCAACATGCCAGTTCTGGACCGAGAAGCCTCCAAAGATTCAGGAGGCGCAGATGTAAAGATGTTTCCTGACTTTAGCTCGTTTTTTTTCCCCTTTGCACAACTTCGCAAAACGTTTCAAATGTGTTCAATGGAATTCATTTGATAGTGATCTGCATGAAGAGAGAAAATAAAGATGCATGTTGAATATTATCAAAATAAAAGCCTAAATTTGAACAGGCAAGAATTTTCTGTGAATAGTTTTGAATTTGATTGTGATTTCATTTTATGAAATTTTATCGAGAAATTAAGGAGAGTGAAGTAAAAATAAACAATTTAATTAATAGGTTTCAAATTAAAAAGCAAAATTGAAGTTGGATATTTTTTAAGGCCCCCTAGTGTGAATCTGGAAGCACGGGTCGTTTCCTAACATTGAAATCGTGACAAGTTTCTTTCTTACTTTTTTTCAACGTGCCTGACGCCTCAGGGTTTACCAAAGCTGCCGCTTCCTGCCCTGAAAGACACGCTGGACACCTACCTGAGGTGCATGAAACACCTGCTGACCGAAGAACAATTCAACAAGACCCAGAACATCGTGAGGCAGTTTACTGCCCCTGGAGGAGTGGGGGAGCAACTGCAGGACAAACTCAAGGAGAGGAGAGAGAACAAGGCAAACTGGGTAAATAAAATATATGAATAAATAAATGCTTGTGTATCTATTAATCCTATTTTGCTTCAAAGGCAAGAAAAGCAACATTCGTTTAAGAATAACTTTAATTTTATCACTGTTTTAAGCTCACTTTGTGTCAACAACAAATGCAAAAACAAAAAAAAAGTTCATCTATGTTATAATTAAATTGGGTAAAGAAATGTCTTTGTTTTGTTTCCTTAGGTGTATGAATATTGGTTGAACGACATGTACCTGAACAACAGGCTGGCTCTGCCCGTCAACTCCAGCCCTGCCATGGTCTTCCCTCAGCAGAACTTCAGAGCGCCCATCGACTCTCTGAGGTATCAGGCTGCTCTGTCACCCCGCAGTGCCGCAGCACTCTTCATGGACACCTGAGTTTCAGACAAACAAAGCTGTTCCTTCGTGAAAATCAAAAAGTTCCCATATGCCAAGTCAATTTAGACTGTTATACAAAGAGTGTGTGTGAAACTGTAGTGACCAGTATAGATTAGTGTAAGACTGTCTTTGATTGATCGGAGGAGGTTTGAACGGCTCCTTGCTGCACACTGACGGATGAGGCCATTACCCAGAACACCTTGAGGACTCACAGGCCAGGCCAGGTTACTGGTGAAAAGGTTAGCTGAGAATGAAATCCATAGTTTGGTTTAACACATTGATCAGCTTTATAATGAGCTCATTTACAGAAAAGCTTCAACAGCTGCAGGTGGAATTAGTACTGTAAATTTGTTCTCAAGTAGAGCTACTGAGAGCGTTGCTTTAGTTGTACTCAGATAAAACTGACCAAAGTCTGATCACCAGTGGAACTTAAAGTATCAAAGTAAACAATATTTACCTGTATGTTTACCTACAGGCAGTCAAGTCAATTTGCTCCTTTGAGATTGAAACTTTCAAAGCACATTTCTCAAACAATGAAAATAAAAACAAGGTGAATAGTTTTAGATACAATTTAAAGCAATTCATTCGAAGTGATAATTCACAAACCTACCCCCCCAAAAAAGTGCCTGATTACAGTACTGTCAGTTGAACGCGACTTGTTGCTTCACCTCTGAATAAAGTTACAGGAAACATCAAATATCTGAGAAAGAGTAAAAATTTGAGGAAGATTCTGATGGTGCAAATGACCTTTTCTAGGTTTGCTGCTCATTTGATATCAGGAGTTTTGGAGTACAAGAGTCTTCTGGATGCGTAAGTTGATAATTCCCAACACGAGTGCAACAAGTTCACTCATACATCAAATGAGAGATGACAAAGTTGTGTGTGTTTGTGTGAAGTCGTGCTCTGCCGGTGGACTACGGCCGGGGCCAGCTGGCTGGAACGCCTCTGTGCATGGAGCAGTACTATCGCCTCTTCACTTCGTACCGCCTACCGGGGCCTGAGAGGGACACGCTGGTGGCCCAGGAGAGCAGTGTGATGCCAGAACCTGAACACATCATCGTGGCTTGTAAAAACCAGGTCTGAACTCAGGAAATAGAAAAACGATCGACCAAACACTGATGAAGATTCATCAGTTCAATCCAGCTTTTACTTTGAAATTCCCTCTCACCCATTTTGGCAAAAAAAAGAAGAGGAAAGAATAAATCATGTAATTCTTTTTGTGAAAAAAGTACTTTAAGGTTGAAGTTATTGATTAAGACTGAACAAACTGAATCAGAATTCACCTCTTTTGTATCATCTTTGTTTATAGATAATAACGCCTTAACTACACTGGAAAGTCTCTTTGTTCTTCATCTAAATTATCAGATAAGATCCAACAGAAGAATCAGAAAGGCTGGAATACAACATGAAAAACATTCATTTTAGAGATTGAGGGTCAATCGTGGTTTAATCTTTTAGGAGCTGCTAAATGATAAACAACACTCTTTTATAAATTCATCTAAAGAAACCTACATAGCAAAGCCTAAAAAATTCACTTCAACCTGTGGTGTGGAAATATAACTGAAATGTAATTATCGACACTATTGCAAAATCCACATGTCCTTGTTAATGTGTGAGTTGGACGCTGCAGTCTCACAGAAGCACAGGTAAAGGAGTCTCCAGAGGGCGGAGTGCACTGAAAGCTTCCTGTGTTCTCTTTGAACCGTCCTTCAGTTCTTTGTGCTCGATGTGGTGATCAACTTCCGGCGCCTGAATGAAAGAGACCTGCTGACCCAGCTGGAGAAGATCGCAAAGATGGCCGACAGCGAAGAGGAGCGGCTGCCACCGATCGGCCTCCTGACCTCAGATGGACGGACAGAGTGGTCGGAGTCTCGCCGTGTGCTGATGAGAGGTACATCTTCAATGGAACCCCCCCTTTCCAGTCAGGCTGGGTCAATGTGTAGGATCCCCCCCCCCCAGACTGACATGCATTGTCTTCCAGAGTCGACCAACAGGGACTCTCTGGACATGATCGAGCGCTGCCTGTGTCTGGTGTGTTTGGATGACGGCACCGGCCCCGAGATGAGCGCCACCACGCGAGCCATGCTGATGCTGCACGGGGGCGGAGTGGCCAAGAACGGGGCGAACCGCTGGTACGACAAACCCATGCAGGTCAGTCAACGCAAGCACGGTCACTTCTTCACTTTCCTTCACAGAGTGAGTCTGAGTCCCAAATTCTGTTTGGCATCACTTCCTGAGGGAAAGAAAAAAGGATCTACAAAATCAATTTGACTCTAATTAAAGAATGACGTGACTGAACAAATTCATGCTCGTTTTTGCCAGCATGTAATTAGCCAGTAATGCATGTAATCCTGCTCCAAGTTAAGAATTTACATTTACAGATAATCAAGTGGAGAGCAGTCATCCCCGTTGGGCCCTGAGTGTTTGAAATGTATCATGTACTTTGATAAGGAATTCAGTTTGTTTGATCTCATTGATTTATATTTAATACAGATGGACCGGAAAGCTTCTTTAAATTATTTCCCCACAGCAGAGTGTAAAATGTTGGTGAAATAAATATGAGAGAACAGTTAAAAGAAAAAAAAACAGCACTGGTATGAGGACGGCACCACAAACTTAATGAATCCTAATTTTACAAACGCTGCAACTCATGAAAAAAAATCCAAATCTGTAAATCTTTGTGTGTCAGTTTGTTGTAGGAGCCGACGGCTGCTGTGGAGTCGTGTGTGAACACTCGCCGTTTGAAGGAATTGTGCTTGTACAATGTACCGAGTATCTCCTCAAATACATGTAAGTAATCAAAGTGCCTGAGTGGTCTTCAATAATGTATTCTACATCAGGAGTACAAACAAATCTACCCCTAAAGATGTGCTAAATTCTCTCATGGTGTGTTGGGAGGACAGGATTGGCAGCCCATCAAAGCTGGTGAGAGCAGCGAGTGTGAGCGAGCTTCCTGCCCCGCGCAGACTCCGATGGAAATGCACCCCCGAGATCCACAAGCTGCTCGCCGCCTCGGCCGATAAACTCCAGAGGTTTGGCTTCACTCTGGCTCCTCCACAGTGAAACACGCGGATAAGTGTGTCCAGCTCACACTGAGCTTCACTCCCATTCACTCAGGCTGGTGAGGAACCTGGACATGAACGTCCACACGTTCGATGATTACGGGAAGGAGTTCATCAAGAAGCAGAAAATGAGCCCGGATGCCTTCATCCAGGTCGCGCTCCAGTTGGCCTTCTACCGGTGGGAAAATGATCACGAGCATCACGCAACTTACCTCAAAAGTCAGATCAACTTGAGCTACTTACATGAAGCCATCTGTGTTGTACCTGCAGGTGTCATGGCAGACCAGTGGCGACCTATGAGAGCGCGTCGATACGGCGATTTCAGGAGGGAAGAGTGGACAACATCCGTTCAGCCACACCTGAAGCTCTGACCTTCGTCAGAGCAATGACTGATGGGAAAAACAACACAAGTGTAAGAAGCTTCATGCACATGCTATTGTTGAATTAATGAATAGATTAAAATACGTTTGCTGTTTTACGAAAAGAAGACAAAAACTAAGCAAGCTTTTTTGGGGGGATTTTTTAAAGTTTTTGCTGCACTTTAACTTGAATTTTTAACCAAAAAATTAACACAAAAAATGTCTTGACTCTCAACGAGTTCACTTCATCCACACGTTTAACTTGTGCAGGACACAGAAAAGATGGAGTTGCTCCGAGGTGCCATAACCGCACAAACCAAGTACACCGTTCTGGTAATTATTCAGAGGATCCAGATTGTGTCTCAAATATTTGGATCCGATCACGGCACTAACAGGCTTTATTTCAAAGGCTCTCGCAGGGATGGGAATAGACAATCATCTACTCGGACTTCGTGAAATTGCACGTGAAATGAAGATGGAGAAACCGGATGTGTTCACCGACGAAGCTTATGTCATCAGCAACCAGTTCGTTCTCTCTACAAGTCAGGTAGAGCCAGCAGACACTCAAACGATGTTTCAAAGTTGAAACTATTTGTTTGGAGCCATGTACAAATGTTGGATTTGGTCTAAAAGTTAGAAGATCAACAAGTTTATTTTTTTTTCAGTAAATTAGGAAATTTAGGTAAAATTAAAATTTGAGTTTTGGTTGGAGTTTTGCAAAAAAAAAATTGTGTGATATTGTCAAAGTTTTCAGTCTCAAAAATATCAAGAAAAGAGCTGTAATTTAAGATTAAATAGATGGTGACTAGTGGTTTCTGCTTTACAGGGTAAAAATACAGTTGATCTTTAAATCAAATGCCCATTAAACAATTATTTTCTTTACAATGGCAATAAAAAAACAGCAGAAGTCGTATAAATGCTCCTGCAGTCACCTGTGTCAGTACGCTGTCAGTGGTTTGGTGATGATGTCTCATCTCGGGGTCCTCAGGTTCCCACCACTGTGGAGATGTTCTGCTGCTACGGCCCCGTGGTGCCGGACGGATACGGCGCCTGCTACAACCCTCAGTCCGACCACATCATCTTCTGCGTGTCCAGTTTCCGTGAGAGCGCGCAGACGAGTTCGGCCGAGTTTGTTAAATGTTTGGTTCGGGGGCTGCTGGACATGAGGGATCTGTGCAGCAAACGCTGCTCGGGCTCCGACGCCACCGAGCAGAGGAAGGGCCGCACGCTGGAGACGCACACACAAACGGAGACCAGCTGGCAGAGCAAGACGCCGCAGAGGCTGCCCGAGCCGACCAGGAGTCGGCAGACGCTCCCGCAGGTCCTGGTGAAGGCGCCCGAGCAGAATAATGTGGAGGCCCAAACCCAGACTGCACCCCAGGGAGAAGCACCGAGCCTGAGGAATGGCAGCAACTCACAGTGATACCGGTGTGTGTGTGAGTGTGTGTGAGTAAGTGTGTGTGCATTGCTAAAAATGTGTTTTTCTCGAGCCATTTACAAAATATACACTGTGACTGTGGTGTGAAACAGTAAGTGAAGGTGTATTGTTGTTTACCATGGTGCAATGCATACAAAGTGTTGATGATATTTATTTAAACGATTGAAAACAAAAGAAGAATTTGGGTCAGTTTGATGTTTCTCATTGTGTTTTTGCACAAAAAAATAACATGAATCAACTGAGAGAAGCACTGAATTTCCTGCAGGTCAACAAGTGTGAGAAAACAGAACTGAAGAAAAATTGACAGAAACATTGAAGATTTCTGGCTGCATTATTTCATCCCTCATTCATCCTGACAGTCATCCAGCCAGAGCTGAATTCATGACAAAGAGTTCATTCTCTTTTTTGTCGTGTGAACTGCATGTTGTTATCGTTTCTTTAAGATTATGAAAGTATAATTTTCTATGCAAATACTTATGCTGTTTTTATGAACAGTTAGGCCCATTATTTCAAAGCTCAATGTCGTGTTACTGAAATATATAACTATTATAAACCAGTTTATATCGTCCTGTATTCTGCATACTGGGATTCACACTGTGAAGTTAATACTGAGTTGAATATAAAAGTGTATTTGTAAATTTATGAGTATATAATATTGAGTTATTTATTTTTGTATGAAGTATAGCTGATGAAACAGGGTTAAATTATTTGAATGGTAAGTTGAGGAAACTTACTGACCAGAGGTGATCACTGTGTTTATGAATGTCAAAGTGTTGTAGTTAAATGGTATTAATGATGATTAAAAGATGCAAATGTAATGAAAGCTCACACTTGAATACTAGTTCCATTGTTTGAATGGTGAGAGAGAGAGAGAGAGAGAGAGAGAGAGTGAGAGAGAGAGAGAGAGAGAGAGAGAGAGAGAGAGAGAGGTGCGCTGGAGACTGCGACAAACGATGCCTGCCAACGCGCGGGTGACTATCTGCCACGGGCCTTATGAGTCCAGCGGACTGGTCCAACACAGGACCTGCCGCCTGCAGGGTCTCCACGGTAAGCGCCCTCCGCAGTCGGAGCGTTACTACGCGCGCACGTGACCGCACGTCGCCCCTGCGAGGTCTAACGTCTCCCTCCCGACACATCCGCAGCCGCCCTGAGCGCCCGCGGCCATCACTGCGTCATGGAGGAGACGTGTGAGCGGGACGCGGTGGAGCTGGTGGTCAGCGGGGAGGTCGTATTCCGCTGCAACATCAAGGAGCTCGAGTTTGGTGAGTTTTTCACAACTTTGGAGAGCGGGAACTACAGGTGGGGCGTCACAACGTAGAATACGTCATTATGTCGCACCTCCCCCCCCCCCCCCTGTTTTTTTTTTTAAAGGTGGAGACGGAAAACTGGACCCAGTTTGCAAGGAAGCTGTGGCTGCAGTGGAAAATGCGCACTGAGGATTGAATAATATTTACTTTAGTGCTTATTTAACTGCAAACATTTCAGGTTGTAGTTTTATCTGTTGCTCACATAGCCTGCAGATCACAACCACAGTTGAACCGTCAACATATTTTATTTGTATTTATGTTTCACATGTAAGTAAACATCCAGTAGAAAGAAAAATAATAAACATTCACTATTAATAACTAAACATGAAACTTGTATTTACTAAATTTGTAAAATTTCTTTTTGTGCGCTTACTGTAAATCTCGCGGCTGTAAGAGGAAATGTAAAGCTACAGTTCAGGTAAACGGGAAGCATCACTGATGGACTGTTTTCTAAGCACAGTGGATTCTAGTATCAACTCTGATAACTACCTGGAGACTCTACTGTGACAGCCAAGCATCAATACTGCTCTCAAAGCGTCCAAGGCTGGTTTTTGTGGTGTGTGTGTGTGTGTGTGTGTGTGTGTGTGTGTGTGTGTGTGTGTGTGTGTGTGTGTGTGTGTGTGTGTG
>JAUESE010000018.1:10829945-10843316 GCA_032274725.1 Malacoctenus triangulatus | reverse complement strand
TTTCTTCCTGGACCAGTCCGTGTCCTGTGACTCCTCCACCGACCATCCTGTTTGCAAAATCCACCTGAGAATCAAAATAAACGCAAACAGACCGAGTCAAAATATAAGATTTTTACACAACATATCTTTCATTTTATTGTTTCAACATCATCCTCAAATGTTCTTGAGTTTAAAAAACTCGTGCACTGGTGTCACTCCAGTTATATGAACAACAGACAATATTTGTCTCAATCTACATCGCTCTGCATCAGATAAAACGTCTGTGAGGATGATTGTGCCGTTTCCTGCTTGGAAATAATCAAAGCAGGAAATTGCATGTAAACCCAGTTAGGTTAAATGTGAATAATTACTTCAAAACACTCAATAAAATGAAAAATAATAGACAGGAGAGAAGTAAGACCACCTGACCTGTTTTCCTGCTGTATGAGCCCACCACTTGTTTTTGTGGCACAGATAACAGAACAGCTCGTTCAGTCACGATGGTGATATCTGAACAGCCTGTCAGGGGTGGAGGTTCTGCTCAGTGGCCCACGGCTACGTCAATCTTTGTGACAATGAATGTGTTTGGAAGTTCATGTGTGTGTATGTTTTTCAAAAACAGTCGTTCAACTCCTCACCTTCTTTCCTGACCCCCTCTTCCTCCCCCCCGACCCTTCAATCCCACCTCCTGACAGGATGACAGTCCACTCTGCCCTGTCAAAACTCTCCACCCAGACAGGGTCCAGCTCACAGAGGTTGTTATCAATCTGCCTGCAGGACCCCCAGCCCACTGGGTCACTCCACTGAGATGGCCCACCCTCGTCATTTTTTATTTGTGCCTCTTTCCCCCCTTCCCTCCCTCATCCTCCCACTCCAGGGTCCTCTCCTCCACCCTTGCCACTCTGAGCTATTCATGTGTATACATCAGCTGTCAACTAGGTTAAAAAAAAAGGCACCAGCCACTCTGGAAACACAGGGGGAGGGGAGGGGGGGTTACCAAATGGGTCAAATCAAATGAGACAGAGAGCTGTTAACATACAAGACTATGCAGAAAAGATGTAAAGAAAAATAAGACGAGGTTTGTCAGATGTAACTATCACAAAGGTACAAAACAGAAGAATTCAAGTCCCCTGACACAGAAACCTAAACACCACAACTGGTGGCACTGCAACAAAAAAAAAGAAAAAAGGAGTCGTGACTGAGGGTCTCCGACGGGAGCCCCGACTCATTTATAGGCATCATGAAATGATAGGATCTATTTTTAAGATGGGGCGCAAAACTCTAACTAATTTCCTACCTGCAACATCCCGTATCCATCGTCCTCGATGGTCCCCTCACAAGTGATATGTAGGCGTGTCAGCTGCGTCTGAGAGCTTGACAAAAACAGAAGGTGAAGGATATCGGTATTTAAACAGTGCAGGAGGGAACCATAAGTTCAGAGCCTGGAAGCCGTTTCTAAAAATACTCTATGTGGATGAAAAGCATCACAATTTGAAAGAACAACAAATGTCGTCGAGTTTTTTGGACACTCGGGTAATAATGAGAATCAAATTCTAACAAGCATTTTTTAAGGAAATGTTTTTGACTCATAAAGTGTTTTATAAAGCAGAAAATATCACCTTGCCCAGTCAGGAGGATTGTTTAGTACTTGTCTTGTGAAAGTAACAAGACCCTTGGGTCCTACAAAAACAAATGAATATAAATATACATTTTTTAGGGGAAAAAAGCATGTTTGACATAAAATACATGTGATATATTTTCAGCTCTTACTGTTCTGTGTGACTCTCCTGAAGTAACACAGCAGAGTTTTCAACTTCTCAATTTTTCTCGGTGAAGAACCTTCAAATAACCTGAAATGTGGGAGAAAAAAGGGACGATTAGGAACCCAAAGTAAATTCACACGTTATCCTACATACAAAACACATCTTGTGTTGCAACATAGTGCACGAAAGGCATTAATGTTCCAGTCAGTCATTATCAACAGCTCACTGCACAACCATGTTACAGCCACATAAGTGAGGTCGAGCTTTCAAAGTGGCACGATGTCTCTCCCATCTACAGCACCTCCATCCTTCAGACAATGGTGCTGCCCGGGGCCCTGGTTCACTTTCTCGGAGTTTGTGTTAAAACGAGGCTGGAAGGACGGAGGAGGGAGAGCGAGAGAGCCAGGACGCGATGGACCGCTTAAATCACCTCATCCTGGCATCCCTCCTGCGTTAAAAGCAAACTAAGCTGATGACTAATCACACAGGGCATTCGTCTTTCTGTCCTTCTGGTTTTTGGCCAGATCAGTGAAGAAATAGAAACAAAGGGAGCAAATGAGATGAGAAATAAGTTGATGCACGAAGAGAGTTTCAATATCAAGCCAGTTGAGACGTCCAACAGACGTCCCGCATACGAAGAGTTCTTTTCTTATATTTAAATTCCCTCTGCAGCGTCTTATTCCTGCTCTTTCAACTTCCAGCCCCTTCCAACCCCGTTTCCATTAGTCAGTGTCGGTTTGGCATAATGGAGCCTAGATGACATCAAGCCAATGAGACGGTGCAAGTAAAATACAAGCGGTTCAGTCTGAGGTTCCCACCACAGCCACAATTCAGGCCGTCAGAGAGCGAAAAAAAGGGGCAACTAAATCTTCAGGATTTAGTTAAAAATTCTACTGTAGCTATTTTTTGAAGGATAGCTGCAGTAATTAATTGGCTCTTATCCACCATAACCTTGGCAGTTTTTTCCGACCAAATTTTGGAGTTTTTTTCCTCTCACCTGACTGGCAAGTTTCTTCTAAATGAGGCAATTAATCGTGAAGCACAAACAAAAAGAAGAGGACATATATTCAGTAATGAGCTTTCATTACTGACCGAGCTGCTAAACGAGATTCTTGTGTCATTTTCTACTCAAGAAGAGGAAAACACGAGCCGGGGAGCTGCGTCTCCTGGCTTCTGTCGTGCCCCTTGTATCTATCCATCACTTAACCACGGACAAACCTTGACAGTTCTGCCAAAACAGCAATCAGCAGATTGCTTGCTGCTCTGCTTGGCTGAGACAGAGCGCTACTGTAGCCGATAAGCAAAGTGACGGACACTCCCTCAATTACGGAGAGAAAGGGAGGGCTCGTAACGATCCAGGGACCGTTTTAGACTGCAGCGGTTGTCTTGTCTGGTCTCATCTCCTCAGGAACACTACCCCCCCCACCCACCCCCCCAACCCACCCCCCTTTCCTGTATTTTGCTGCAGGCAGAAATGCTGATAGTGAAGGCAGGCCCAAGTGAATAAGCCAACTTTGAGACGCAATCAATGCTTACATTATTACACAGCTCCTACAGATGACACAGATGATAATGAAGGTCTGATCAGGGATTAGGTGAAGAGGTGGAGATAAAGGAGAACCAAATGGACCAAATCACTGATATTTACAGCTTGGATCCTGTTCAAAACTGTTCCCAGGAAGAGTTGGACTGACTTGGTAAAGTCCTTGATAAAATCGTCTGCTGAAATAGTCCGAACTTGGGCTCCAGTCACAAAGTGGAAGGAAGCTTATCTGATGCAAATATATGTAAGCCTACATTAGTTTCTTTACCTCTAAGGTACAACTGCTGGGCTGGACCAAACGGGCTGACACTTGAATACAATAACCAATTACCCCAACAAAAAGGCTTTTATAAAGAGGGAGAAAGTTCATTATCCATGAAAAATGCATATTCATAAAGGAGGAAAATGCAAATTTGACACACAAAGAAGGCAAGTCAGCAATCAAACTGAGGGGCTTCTCACTTTGTGTGTTTAAAACTACACCTGCATGTGACCGTTCACAGCAGTTTGAGTTTTTCACATCAGAGACGTTTTCCAGATTTGCTCAGACAACACGCGCATGTCTTTCACGTCTCTCCTTTGTTTACATTCTGACGGGACAGACTGACAAGTGTGAACTTCCCAATGGCCAATTTGTTTCAATTAGCTGGAGCAACCTTTTTGAACAGACCACTGGCTTTGTGTAGGAAGAAACAGAGTACATCAATTTACTCCTCCCACTCCGGTCTCCCTCCCACGCGAGATCACAACAGAAACTTTGAGAGGAAAAAAATCCTCGGCCCACAGACAAAACAGGAGACAGTGTAAAAAACCTGAGTGATGCTGTTTGACAAAACAAGTGAGACATTATGGAGCCTGACCGGTTTATTTCACTGTGGAGCTCAATCTACTATAAACTTTTCGACACCGAACTGACTTAACACCTAAAATATGGAAAAAAATTTTTTGTAGAAACATCAGAAAAACTCCATTATTTTAATGACAGCAGTGCCCCCTGATGGAAATTAGTTTGCCTCATTTGGCAGGAGTACCAAAAAATAGAAACACTTAATAAAAGTGAAGTAAATATTTGTGATTATTCAGAAAAAAATGTAAATATCTTTGAATGTATTTGCTGTCCAACAGCTCAAGAGAATTCAGTTGAAATCAATGTGTGAAAACTGATAATGAGGATCAGCACCAAGCTGTCAATTAAATAGAAATTAATCAAATGACAAAAAATGAAAACAAACCAGAGGAACTTTATGCAAGGATGAAAAAAAAGTATCTCATCTTATGGGTTTAAAGTGCTTCGGACTACTCTCTATAAGCTACAGATCAATCTCCTCCTTGACTTAAAGTGGGGAGAGTCTCTCCTTTACCTGTAGAAGTTGATCTCAGGATAGTTGCAGTACTCAGACTTGCGGGAGTTGCGTCGGGGGAATGTGCAGAAGAAGGCGTTGGCCAGAAGACAGGCGATTTGCTCCTGAGACAGAGTCAGGGAATGGTTCATCCTTGACTTCAAAAGAGGAATTGGCTGGAGAGAGAAAGACGGGGACAAAAACAACTGTGATCAAAATCTACACAGTGTGAAAGACAAATATATTGTCTCAGAAATAAAGCAAAAGTTGGGCTTTCGGAAGATGAGAAGAACAAAGAGAGATACTGAAAATGCATACAAGGTTATGCGAGTGTCCTACTGCAGGTTGGGAGGCTAATGAGGGTAGATAATTAGTTTAGTGGGCAGAGGAGACAAGAAGAGTTCCATTAGGTAAATGGGTGGTAGTAATTAAGGTCCTGTTTTTCTTGCTCTGGCTGAAGTTCGCTCAGTCAGACACACGGGGCCCATCCATCTCCACTGATTAGGGCTAAAGAGCCTCCCAAGGCTGCCCAGTTAGCAGATCAATACTCGCTCTAATAACACACACATAAACATTAGCCGTCCCGCTTAATACTGCAAAACAAAGCGGAGAGACCCAGAGAGCTTCATTATGTAAATGATACAGATGATGCTATTTTTAAGTAACATCTGGACCAGAGAGGTAAAACTGCAGCACCCTGCTCTGCCCTTGTTTTCCGTCTCAAACAGCAAGGAGAGGGGATTTTCCTGTCCTGTCCTGAGTGGGAAGCGATTTCACCTAATTTGATTAAACTGAAGACTGAAATAGATAACATGATTACCCAAATATCAATCTGGTAATTCTTGAAATTGCAGAATTGATGACCAAATATAAAAACGAAGACAAATGGAGATGACATTCAGAAAATCTGTGGCAGCGATCAGTTCGTTTCATCTGCACTAAGAGAACTTCTCTGAGACTGGACAGCATGAAACCTGTTTTCAGGATTCCTCCAGTTTTGAAGGGAAACGACTGGGATTGACAGAATAATCTGAATGTTGAAATCATGCAAGAGTCACAGATCAATGTAAAAAAAGTGAGCAGAGTTTCGTCAAGATCTTGATAGGAACCCAAGAGGGCAGATGTTCATCACCTCAGTTGTAACTAAGAGGTGAAAAGGTTGTGTGAGAAAAAAAACAACAGTAAAAACTCACCATGGTGCAGAGGCGAGGAGCACTGAGTGCCAGGTCAACCATGGCCGGTAGAATGAACTCAAACAGGTGTTGCGCCTCACAATGCTCAAGATACTGGAAAGAAGAGATAAAAACATACATCTTAAGCAGTGATGAATGCGATCTCTCTGTGGGAGCGACTGTCTGCTTAGCGAGGTGTTAACTTGGCGGCAGCAGTCAGAGTGACTGATTACACCAGTACGGAAACATTGGTTTGTGACACTCCTGATTTTTGCAATGGAAATGTTTGAAAGTAGGCAGACTAGCAAAAGGAAAAAAAATTAAAAAGAAAAATCAACCAAGCAGCAGTGACATTATTCTTTTAATAAAAATATCTTCTCAGTTATGAGTTGAAATCACAGAATCAAAGTATTTCCATGCTGCTTATTCACACAATTGATTTAAATCTATTTGGAGAAACTGGTAAACCTACAAATCATTGAACATTAAAAGAAATCAAAACAAATCCTCCATTTTCGATCACATATTGAGTTGCAAAAGCGATGCCTTAAAAAGTGTAACTGTGTAATTTTTTTAGGTTTAATGGTGTTTTTTTATGATGAAGTTACAGAAACGCACTGATAAATACAGGGAGGAAACCCTCATTTGAGAAAAAGGTTAAATGGCTTGACAGCGAGTCTGAGATCATAACCATAACCACGAACCAATATACGAGGTGCTTTCTCATATCCAGGAGAGAAGCTGCAGACTCCAGAGGAGGCGATGGAGCTTTATTGTTGTTATTGGGTGAACTCACACTCCTGATATCAATAACCCCAACACTTCGGTGGTGAAAAAGTGTTGCAGAGCTATCCTCTGCACTGAACCTGTTTCACGAGAAACCGCCATCAATCTGGGAGCGAGCCCGCCGCGGCCCGGCCATCCATACTTCAGCCCGTAGCTTACCTCAGCATCCATCTGCAATTCCCTCTAAAATAAACACCCAGTTATTCCATCATACACCCAGATTTACAACGCAATCATTTATGAGTGTATTGGCTTCGAATGTCACCGTCATCAATCACTTGCCTTATTCCATCAAGGTAAGCAGGGGGAGTTTGTGCTGATTAAATGGATCCTCTGGAGCAAATGCAAATGACCAATTGTGGAGAGAGTGGCAGGGTGGCTTGATTTTCAACAGGAAGTCTTTGGCGCTTGATTTGGCCAGGGGGCGTTTATATGGCTGCAGAGCAGGACTGACTAAATGCTGTCAGAAGTAATGAGCTGGCAGACATCATAAAGCGCTCCTGTGGGACTAATAGATGGTAGCTGGTGAAGCGGCAGGATGAGGGCAGGAGGATGATCCCTGAGCCTTTCCTCAGTTACAGCAGCTGGCCACAAGGTTAGGCTGCACACACAAACTATACAGTTCTCTCTAATAGATAAGACAGCCGAGGTTCAACCGCGAGAGTCCAGATTTAGTGGTCCGATCACATGATCGGCTGCATATCGATCTTGCATCCGTTACAGTCTTAAAAGTTGTTTTAATTTTCTGCCAGCTCACCCTTCGCAACTCTAATTTCACAATTCCATTTAGACTCTTTTTTGGCACCACTCAGCAATGTGCTGTTTATATGCGAGTATATATGAATGAAATGGGAAATAAAACAAGTGACAAAGCATCACAGTGAGAGGAACAGGGTGTTCTTGTCCCGTTGCAGATTGTGTACTGCTGGAACATCCGCTGCACTGGTTCCTGAATGGTTTTCCAGCTCGCTCTCAGACATTCATCAGAAAGTGACACGGTGACAGTTTCATTTGGCAGAGGGGAAACACACAGACAATTTACAGACAAGCCCTAATTTGGATACCTCTCTTTTCCCTCCCTATGGCTATTACACGGTGAGCGGAGTGTCAATCAATGAACCAGGGGCAATGTACCTCTCCACAATTACCCCAGTGCTACAAAATGTTGCTCCAGATTTAATTAGGTGGTCTCGTCTGGAGTGCAACAGTTTGCATTTAAAGTCAACACAAACTGCTGCAGCAAAGGAGGAGTTCTTATAATTCACACAAAGCAATAATGGGTTCAAACTCTGTCACAAAGCTGATTCTGAAAATGCCAACTTATTGCTACATTACACTGTGCATGGCAGATAAATCATAACCGATGACATGCGTCCACTTTGCAATAGCAGCCGTTAATCACTTTGCTGAAGTCTAATCACAACGATCCTCATCCTCAGTCATCTCGCATCAACTGATGACGACAAAATACAACCTCAGATTTAAAAGTTTATGACAGAAAAGTCAAAATGCCGTTCTTTGATTATATTTACATGACACACATTATTTTTTAGCATTTCCAGACAGTTCTTGAGCTGTTTATCAGATGTTTAATTGCTTTGATTTCAGGTATTCCCACTTAACTTCTGTTTTTTGTTGCATGCTATTTGTTCTTTTAAAAAACAGTAAAACTGATTCTGATAATGGCATTCATAGAATCTATTTTGCCTTTTTTTACCAACCGAAATAAAAAAAATTCAAACTTACTAAGTCATTTGGACACATTTTTTGTCATTTGCACATCATTGCAAAATTTTCCTTTATATTTAAGTCCCTAATTGTGGGAACATGAGTTGTTTCTTATTAAAACAGATTCACTTACAAAAAGCTGTTGGTCTAACATTTTTAATGAAAGCACCACTTTAACAACAGCTGCAAACATTGTCCATATTTGGGCCTAATATACAACTTGTGATGTTGAAACCTTGACTCGTCCTTCTCATGTGAGCACCGCTCTCCTTCGTGAGTGTCTCGGCAGCAGTGAAAAGAAAAGCAGAGGGGGAGGAATAACCGAGCTCCGGGCAGAGAGTGGACAGCAGGAGTCGCTGACGCAATCGGTCCGGGAAGAGCAACTTCTTTCTTGCCTCACGACGCACCCTACCAGATTTAATGGGTCCTTTTAATTAAATTGGTTTAAGCTATAAAAAGGCTTAGACGGCTATTGATCTACAGAGTGCTGCGCCTTACTCTGAGAAATTATTTCAGAGAGGAGGGGGAGGAAAAAGATTGTCTTGTTGGCTCGAGAATTTAGCTGAGTAATCTCTGACAGGAAAATAAGTGACATGAGCTCTCAGTGTCAACTGTAAGCGAGTGATTATCATATCACTTTTGTAAGACCACCCCCTTGATAACAGGCATCATATAGACCCTGTTGTAAAGTGACACAAGAAGTTATCAGACACCATGACGAATACTTTGCCTGTAACCCGTGCAGGAGGTAATCCCTCGGAAAAATTCCCTTCACACAATATTTAAAGTAAGTCTTGTATCAAAAAAAGACAGAAAACATTCATCTCACAAGGGGTGATGTCTCCGGAACAACAAGGTCTGTATTCACAGTTCCTAATTGTCTGAGCAGAGGATGGTAAACAGGAAGGATGCGAAAGAGAGAAGAAAAGCAGACATTCCCCCGGTTCACCTGCAACATCTGCTGTCGCTATGCTCTGTGCTCATCTGTCCTAACTGTACGACGCTCCCGGGAGGCTCACAGGTACTGAGAGGGGACGACTCACACTGGTGGGCTTGCAGCCATACAAAGAAAAGCAGACTCCCCTGATGATCGCGGCGCCATCCAACCATTAACTTTTGTTTATTTAAAAAGTACATTATCATGGTGAATCAAACACTGACAGAATCCACAAGTTTATTGGGCCCAACTATAAGAATGGCAAGTCGCACAACCAGGTGCCTTTATGAGATTGCTGTTTAATTATCGGGAAGATGACTGAACTGCCAAAATGAGAGGTTTTGGGTTTTCTTTTTTTATTTTCTAAGAGAGCAAGTCGCTTACCTCTGTGCAAAGAAGATTCAAGGCAGTGAAGTCCCATCTCTTTGCATGGGCTGTGTTGTACCTCAAAATCGCATCCTAAAAGATGACATTTGATGAAGAGTAATCATTTGATGAAGCGTTAAGTTTAACAGCAAACACACACTTCACTACAGAATGAACTGTCTCAGACTACCTGTGTTCCCCCCTGTTCAAGGTATAATGCATTTGTTGCAAACTCTGCCACCATGTGGTTGTTTGTGCAAGATGTTCTGTGTGCCTGAAACGGCTGTTGTGCTTGTGTACTGCATTTGAACACATATTTCCTCACACATTTCTCTATATTTTAGTCACTGTAGACACTTATATTCAAAATTTAATAGTGCCTCCAGCTTGTCTGTAACACAGATTAATGGCTGAAAAGGAATAATTTCGATATGAATGTCTCTGCCGACATAAAAAGGAGGGGAACAGACGAGAGGTTTTCCTGTTTAGTGACATTTCTGAACTGAACTTAGTACCAAACAGCCAAGCAAAGCTGTCTTACCCTCACATCCAGAGAGCTTTTGAACCCTCCCTGCAAAGCTGTGTGGATCAGCTCCCACCGACTTTGAACACCACTCCCATCCTGCATGAAAAAAAATGTGTATATTCTACATGTTCCTTGAGACAAAAGCTTGATTCTGGGGATCAAAAAACCCGTGTGGTATAGCAGTGATGCAGCTCTGGACCAAGACACCAGGCTGAGTACCTCAGTCTCCATAGGAAAAAGATTCTTCTCTGAGCAGGGCATCTTCACTGACGCGTCATCCCAGGCATCTTTGAATTTGGTGGGGTACGGAACAGGGACGTCTCCCTCTCTGAGAAGATCTGTCTGTATCAAAGAAACAAAATGTCAGCAAGAAAAATACATTTTTCTTAAGGGTGCAGATGAAAATATCACCTTCTCATTGCTTTCTGAAATGTCCTAAAAAACTGTCGTCCTGGGTAATAAAACCCATGCAGGCTGCCTCAACACTGATGGTATTTATGTTTTATGACTTTCTTCATTGAGTAATTACAACTCCAGATTCGTCATTGCGATCCAGCAGCACTTAGAGTGATCCTGTGGGACCAGCAGTGGAAGCCTGATAGAACCTCTACTGACAAGAGGCCCTGAGGGGATCACGGAGGACGGTTTTGCTCAGCCCAACACAGTCTCCCCCTGCATCCGTTCGTGCTGTCTGTCTCGAAAAAGCAATTATATCACAGCCTCGCTTCTACTTTCACTTCCACTAAAAACAACCGTTGTCCAACCGCATGATGCAAAGATACATCTCCATGTACATTCCTGTTATGACCGCAGCATTTGTTGTAGCAACAGATTAATAAGTGGATGTTGACTCACTCTGACAGTGATGGTGTGATTAGGCACTACTTTCAGGTGAGACAGAGGAGGTGCACACTGCGGTATTCTGTTAAGCTCGTCTACGGGTGTCCCCAGCAATCTCTTGTCCATGTTATGCAATGCGCATGATACGCTGTATAACACCAAAGTAAAACAGATCAGAGAAAAGACATGTGATGAGGCAGGAATACAGGAGGAGGCTGATTCAATCACACGAAATGAAAAATGGATAAAAGGTGTGAGAGAGTTTAGTACCTTTTCAAAAGTGCACTTGACTGGCTGTCCGATGAGTCCTGGCTCATGTGAGATGCAACGCTGCACTCCGCAATCTCAGCATTCTCAGTTCCGATGGCATCTTTGGTCATACTCTCAGGATCAGAGTCTTGAATTGTTTGCTGGGAATCCTTATCCTGAACCTCAGTCAACCCACAATCCTTTGCGTGAGCACTACCATCGCAACCCTTGTCCTCACAGGTGCTGAAGAGACTCTTTATACCTGGACTATCGGGACTCAGCATCTCGGCATCGCTGGGGGTGCTGTTGGCCTTCCGCGAACTATTACTAAGACAGAGTTTGAGCTTTGAAGATCCAGCTCCAGGTGTTGTTTTACCAGGGAGGAGATCAGGGGAGTTGGGCCTCCTCGACTTCTGCGCAGGGGAACAGTGTGCTGGAGCGGTCTTGCTCCTGCCACATGCAAGGACAGAGTCGTCCAGTTCACTAGCAGAACCACACTCCATTGAACTCTGGGAAGCTGCGTCATCCTGTGTGTTTTCTGTCAGTGAACATTCTTTTGTAGAGTCTGAAATCTGTGAATCATGAAACGGCTCCTTTTCACCCGTTTTGGGGATGTCGTTGGTCACTTCTTCAGGCTTAACTTCAGCACTCAAACTGAAGCAAAACAGAAAATATAAGATCCCAGTGAAAAAAAACAGACCTGCATGTAGTTTGAGTCTTACTTTGAGAACATGTACAAATACAATCAAATAAAGTTTCATTCCACAAAGTGCAATTTAACCATAGTTGAAATGATAAGAATGTATGGTAGATTACAAAAAGTATGTCTGCCTGTAACTACTGCAATCCTGTGTCTGTGTAAAATGACACAGACAACTTCAAGAAAAAGTTAAAGATATAGAATTAAAAGTAACTATTAAAATCCATTTAGCGTGCCTGAATAAATCAGTTTTTTCCCATGAAGTTGTTTCGGGAACAAATCACATTGGAGGGGATCACTTTACCTTTTTTGGGAGTCCATCCTTTCGTCCTTCTCTGACAGGTCATATAAGTTGATTTAGATAAAACTGGTTGGATAAAGAAAACAAAGTCAGATGAGAAAACCGATTCTTACACCGAGACCTGGTCAGAACAGGTCCACATCCATAACCACGGGACATACACTTTTAAAATCTGGCCAGATTTATCCCACAGAGGTTAAACTTTCACTCGGCAGCGTTTCGGTTTAGTGAAAACCTTCAGCCGAGACAGCCAAACATAACAGGTGTTTGATACTTTCTTCCACATCAAACCAATGATCTGTACCGCAATAAATCGCTGTAAAATACTTCCATTCTGTGCTGACTTTAACTAATACTGATTGGTTTATTATTTACGCTGACAGTTTTTACCCCACACAATTTTCCAAACACACTACTTCACGGAAACAACGCGATGACTAATGTGTTGCAAAAAGGTCGATGAGGTAGCTCAGTAAACCATAACAAACCTTTATGTATTGCGTCTGATAATCGATGAAAACAAGAGACAGCTGGATGGTGTTTAAACCGGGGACATTCAGGCAGCTTGTCTATCGACGTACCGCGACGTGACTCACTCTCTTCGTGCGAAAACACAAGTCATTCTGAGCTAACTTAGCTTCGGCTGGCTGGAAGCCTAAATGCTAGCTGCGATTAATGTAGGATAGCAACCTAATCAAGCTAACAGCGGCTTTCTACATGAAAACAAAGAAATACGACTTACACGCATGTCACTCCTTCGGCACGGTGTCTCTTTTTAACACATACACTGATAATGTACATTGAGAAATTTGATAAGGGCGTTCACCATTTGTCCACATACAGCATATCACTCCTAATGTTATCGCAAAATTATTGGTTTACTCTCAGTCGGCTGTTGCAGCTGCTGCATCTTGACGGCAGGAATGTGCTGGCCAATCAGGGTGTTCTTCCTGGGAAGGGGGTGGGAACATGGGAACGTAGCTTAGCAACGTGGTCGAAAAGCAGTTTACTGTCGTACTTGCTAGCAAAAGAGACTCAACCATGAATGTAAAATAAGACTTAACTCGGGCTGGGGCGAACTCATGTCACCCCAAACTTAAATAAAACGGCCCTTCGTCGACCCCTCATAGTATACTGGCAT
>JAUESE010000018.1:10801596-10814250 GCA_032274725.1 Malacoctenus triangulatus | reverse complement strand
TTCCTGAGACAGTGTCACACAGCGCTGCAGTCACAATGTTGTGCAAGCAAATATGCCAATATGGTGGTTTAATGAGACTGGTGTCACAACAGAAATATAGAGAATACAGTGGGAACTGGTGACCTGACCAGCACTGGCCTTGAGTTTTTATAACCCTGTGCTGTGTTGACGTGATGCACTTCTTTATTTTTTTGATCATGAAATGTCTTCTTGCTTGCCAGCACTTCTTTTCATCAATCTTTTGTATTGTTTGGTCTCACAGAGAAGCACCAAATGAGGCAGATGCAGGAGTCTTATGAAAAACTCCTGCAGAAAGCCAGAGAAGAGCTGGAAGCGCTCAGAGAGCAGGCTGATGTGACGCACCAGGACCTAATGATCACCAAAAAACGGTATGTCAACTACTTCAAAAGATGAGTGAGTGAGGTCTTGTTTCTAAAAGCTGGAGAAGGTCTCTGACTCACAAATCGATGTGCAGGTGCGAAGAAAAGCAGAGAGAGGTGGAGGAGCTCAAACAGCAGCTGGACTCTGAAAGAAGCATCAGAAGTGTGCAGGACGAGTCCTGCTGCTCGGAGGACGAGGACCACCCGAGCAACGGCAGCAGAGACCTCTGGGTCAGGCTGGAAAAGGAGAAGAGGAGAACGGCTAACGTTGAGCTGCAGGTAGATCTTCAGAGTCGTCAGCAAGCAATAAACACCAAGCTCTCATCGCCAGTTCAAGCATGAAGGAAAACACACCGAAAAGAAACACAAACTACTCTCTTCTCAGGCGACTCTCTTTCAGAAGTTTATGTTAAACCGTCAGTTTGCAGACCAGAGAAAGATTGAAGACCTGCAGAGACAGGTACTCCAGAGTGACATTCTGAGTTTTACTTTGAAAATTAAGGATGTTGTTCTTCTATTCACACCTCCATTAATCCCACTCAATGGAATAACAAAGCTTTTTTCCCTTCCCACCAAAGTCATTCCTGGCATAAAAAACTCTGGTAACTCTTTCGGTTTTAGATCCAGATTTCCACACAAGACTGCGAGGATGAGAGGCAGAATTGCTCCTACTTAAAGAAGCAAATGGTCAAAGTCCTGAAGATGCTACAGAAAAATAAAGACCATGCGACAAAGCAGCCTAAGGTCTGCATGAACAGAGAGCACAGGACAAGATTAACAGACTTAATCTTAGATACAACTTAAAGCTGCATTAATAAAATCGTTTTTGCTCATTCAGCAATGATCAGTTGGAGTTGGGGGGAATAAAAACAAAGCACAAATTCATTTAAATTCAGCAATATTCAACTATTCGTTAGGCAGTTATTTACCAGACACCCTCATATGTACAAAGTCGTCATCAGATTCAATTCATTGTATCAACAAATGCTCTTCTCTGTCTGCAGACACAACCACTAAAGTCCAGGCCAAACAGCTGCCAAATGTTTCTCATCAACGTGGGAAAAAAACTATTTTCCACTCTGGAGTGAAACACAGACAGAAGTGTGAACAAGACATTTTTCCACTGTGACAGAAAAATGGTCTCATTGTCCCGAAGTGGACAGCGACTAATAACCGCCACCAAAGCTATGCTGTGTTTTCTAACCGTCGCGTTGTTTGGTTTGAGAGCTGCAAATATATCTCGGTCATGTTTCTGTGGGTGTTTGAACCAATGTTTTTAAATCAACCCCAAAAAACCTGGTCAAAAAATGTGAAACAACAGTGCAGCTGTTTTTTTACAACATGCAGTGTATTTGTAATGATGAAAAGAATATATGACTCATTTTTGAAGTATTAACTTAAAACGGTGCAAACTACATCACCAGTTAAAAAGAATAAAAACAAGATTGTGTGACTTTGAAGTTATATTTGCAAAAAAGCTTTTGGATGATTGCTGCTGGATTCATTCATGTTGATGAGCAATTGATACGATTATTTTGCCACTGTGCTGCTTCTCTTTATTATTGCAGCTTTAAGATGTTTTACTGTTTTAGATGTGAGTAGCAATAATAGCAGCAACTAAAACTCTATAAGTCTGTTATCATTAATCAATGCATGATGTGATTTTAAACCAGAGTGACCGGCGGGCCAGCAGCTCCCGTGACACCGAGGTGAGCGGAGCCAACCTGACGTCCACCCCTCGGTCCGACCTGCTCAATGAGACCTTCCTGGAGTGTCCCAAGTGTCAGGCTGACTACCCAGCCAGTCACTACAGAGAGCTGATGGTCCACATCGACGTCTGTCTGGCCTGAGAGGAAGCGAGAACTTCCGAGGCTCCGAGGCTCCTGTCACGTGGTTTTTAACCCACACGCAAGTTATGTCAATAAAGTACAGTGTTGAGTGTCTGTTCAGTTGGTTCTGTTATTTAACAGATTATTAAAATAGGTCAAAAGCTGTCCTAGCAACATGCAAAGAAATGCCTTCAAGACATTAGCATGTTAGCATTAGCACTCTGTGATTCTGTATCTTTTTTTTCTTTTCTTTTCAAGGCTTTTCATTCCCCAAAATAAAACCACATTTGCTGTGATGATCAAACACTGGTCTTCTCTGTTGGCTGTCAGTTTCCACATGGTCCTGACAATATGAACAGATCCTCACTTCTTGTGTAACTAATTCCCCGCCCGTGCTATTTGAGGGTCTGGATTAGCATTGCCAGCTCACAATATGAGCAGCCAAAGATTTACGCGATGGCTTTGAAAGGGAACGTGACACCGAGGGTTGACCTCGGCTAGCTGCTTTAGAAAAAGATGCTAATATGGTTTAGAGGCTGCTTAACTTGCACCTTTCAAGAACTCTTCATACACCAATGTCTTCATGGAAAGTCAGAATATGAGCTTAGACTGTCTGAGCAGCATCTCTGGGGGGAAGAAGGGGGGGGGTCTCACTCTACCCTGCTGATTGTTAAAGGCAGACATGAAGTGTATCTATTGAAAATCCTTCATTTTTGTTGTTTTAAAAAGTGATTCATACAGATTAAATATTTTCTCGTGTTTTGAAGTCAAGGATATTTATCCAGTAGTTGTTTTAGTCATTTTGGTGCATTATTCACCTTCCGACTTAAAACTATTTTAGTCAGAGTCCATCTGAAGGTGTAAAAAAGAATCGAGGGGATCAATGGTGTAGGACTGTGAGGGTTTGTTTGGTTTTTTGGCAGAACAGTGGGACGAGAACAGAGCTCCACGAAAGAAAAGCAGCATTGTTGAAAAGAATCCAAATGAAAAGAGCACGAATTCATATTAAGGAAACTGCATCAAAAAGCCTCCTTTCATCTCCGTCCTTACTCATTCTTTTATTCACTTAACAGCATCAGTTTCTCAGTACTTTTTTGGTGATCCACAGTCATGAACTGAGACCATTTACTGGCTTTAAATACATTTTTAGTCTACATTAAAACAGACCGTTAAACCAAGTCGCTGAGTTTGAACATCTCGAATTCTTTGGGAGCGAGAACGTCTGAGTGATTTTTGTATCACTTTTGAAAGTTGTTATGTTTTTTTTCCTTTATCTGAAACATCACATCATGCAGTGTAGTTTTGTACATTCTCTGTGAGTGCTTTGGTATTTTAATATGTTTAAAATCAAAAAGTTTCTTCAAATGAGGTCTTGGAGGGAGGCTGTTATTGTTGGGTTTCTTGATCTCTTCAGGAGAAAGAAAAAGGGCTGATTTTTCTCTCGATTGTGACACATTAGAGCAGTGTGCGTGCCAACAGGAAGAACCCAAACTGCAAACAGCGGTAATCAATCCTTCTTAATCCCGTCAGTGGTTAAGTGTTGCTGCCATACACGAAGATTACACAATGAGTCGGGGAAGTCAGAGCATTCACAAAAACAAGCAGTGTCTTCCTCCTGAAAGAAAGACCTGCTGCAGTTTGAGACAACAAGACACAGAGCTGCTGCAGCTTCATGAAGGAACTGCGACTGTTTGCTTCACATCGACACTAATGTAAATCTTACTTGTTATGTTTCGTTTGTTTCACCCAGGATAGAAAGAGTTCAGTCTTCACATGACATATCTTCATACAAAGCCTCTCAGACTCCTTGAGACACTTAAACACAGCTTTAATGGGGCGACTCCTCTGACCTTTGAGTGGCGTTATGGTTATGGTATTATCCTGATCCTCCTGAAGTCATGCAGGAGCCACACAAGCTAACGCAGAAAGCCCACATTTGATTGTTTTGTTGTTTTTTTGTCAAAGAACAAATGGGCTGACGTGTTTTCAGGCAGATTCAGGGAGGATTGCTGCCACGTTGACTTGATGCTCTCTGCCCTCCCGCAGCGCAGGTCACACTGCAGGTGCCATAACTCAGCTATCCTTACCAGTGAAGGGATTTGCCCCTCTAAAATGACAAGTGGATGGATTTGCAAGCTAAGAAAGCTCAGGGGCTTGACTGCTTGCGTCACAGTAATTAGTGGGCCCTGGGATCCCCTTACCCAGTAAGCCACTCACTACCTTCTGTTACCTGGGAAAGGGTTGTAGGGGGTTTCTTTGCTTACAGGGATCGGGACATGACTCAGTAGGATCTGAGTTGACACCTCTCCGGGATTCCACCTTTTTGCGCTCCACTTTTCCTCCACCCGGCTGTGCCCTGCTGAGGGGAGCATCTCTGTGCAGCTACAGAAGGGATCCATCATCCAAACTCGGACGAAATGGCAGACAAGGACACTGTGGAGAAGTTCCTTGACAACAACCCCCAGTTCGCCAAGGAGTACTATGAAAAGAAAGTAAAGGCAGATGTGATCACTGCCGCCTTCAACAACCAGGTCCAGGTCAAAGACCCGGCCTCCTACAAGGATGTCACCACCATCCAGGAGGCTGACTTCATGTTCGAGCTCCTGAAGGAGATCCAGGGCACCAATCCGATGGAAAAAGCCCTGCACAAGGTTCTCCAGAGGATCGCCCTGCTGATACAGGCTGACCGCTGCAGCTACTTTGGATACAGAGCTCGTAATGGAACGCCCGAGTTATCTACCATCCTCTTTGATGTCACACACAACTCCTCTTATGAAAAAAATCTCGTGAACCCGAACGTAGAGATCGTTTTTCCCACCGACATGGGGATCGTTGGATTCACGGCGCACTCCAAGAAGCCTCAGGTCGTTCCTGATGTGAAGAAGGTGAGAAAAACGATGATCCAAGATTAAATCTCAAGATGTGCTTTCAAAAAGTTCAAGTAACAAAAAGGCGAAACTGGGTTGTGTTACTGATGTGCTCTCCCCAGTCTCACTGCATGGTATTGGAGAAAACGCCTTTTATTTTCTTGACACCCTGAAGGGCTGAAAAATGAGTTTTGAAATGTTCATTCTAAAATCTGGCAAAGTTTTTTGAAACTTTACTATCTCGACCTGGTGACCTTTACATTTATACCAAGACAATTCCTACTGATTTGTAGCTGAAGCAGTCGTGTAACTCCACAACGATATAGAAACTATGGATTCACTCGAGCAAAGTATTGCTGCAAATGTTGAATAACTCTTCACTATTTTTTCCCCAAGAATTCCCACTTCAGTGACTTTGTGGACAAACAGACCAAATACACCACCAAATGCATGCTCACTGCTCCCATCATGAGTGGAAAGGAACCTGTGGGAGTCATCATGGCGGTCAACAAGCAAGGAGCCGAGGAATTCTCCAAGAGCGACCAGGATGTAAGTGGCAGTCGGTGCGAGTTCAGGCGATGAACATCAAGCACAAGATGCAACCAGAAGAGCCGAGAATCCGTTGTCTTGACTGCTAAACGAATCCACCATAAGGGGTCAAATTGTTGTTTAAACTTGCCTGGTAAAATAGCCAATTTTAGCCCTCCAGCTTCCTGTCTGTGACACATTTAAAGATCTGAGTGTGTATTCTGGGTCACTGTTATGACAGCTCAGCACATAATCCAGCCAGACATTTTGGTGAATGGCCTCTGGGTGACACGAGAGGTCGATTAGAGGATGTGCCTGCGATCGGTTTCCGAAAGCCAATTTCTGAATGTGACTTTTCGCAGTAAACAATGTGATCTTTTGTTCTGTCATCACAGCTCTTCATGAAATACGTGAACTTTGCCAGTGTCATTCTTCTGCAAGCGTACACTGCTTACATGTGGGATGTGGAGTCTAGGAGAAGCCAGGTGAGAGAAGTTTAATAAAACAAAAACGATAAGCTCACAGAAGGACTTTTTTGGTCTCAATTTATCAGTTGTACTCACAGTTGTGAAAATTGTGATCTGTAAAATTCGCAGGTGTTGCTGTGGTCAGCCAGCAAAGTTTTTGAAGAGTTGACGGACATCGAGAGGCAGTTTCACAAAGCCTTGTACACTGTGAGGACTTACATCAAGTGTGAGAGATACTCTGTGGGCCTCCTGGATATGACCAAAGACAAGGTGAGTGGAAGAAAAAACAAAAACCCCTGAAACTTTGACTTTTGTGTCCGTGTGATTCTTTTTGAGAAGCACAAGATAAAAAAACTTTACTTTCTCTCTCGTGTACAACAGGAATTCTTCGACGAGTGGGCGATCAAACTGGGAGATCAGGAGGCGTACAAAGGCCCCAAAACACCCGATGGCAGAGTGAGTATCACATCTGATCTGCAGCATCAGTAACTACTTTGGAAACACATCTAACTGTCCCTGGTCTACATCCAGGAAATCATCTTCTACAAGATCATCGACTACTTGCTGGAGGACAAAGAGGAGATTAAAGTCATTCCGTAAGTGTCAAGATCAAATCATGAGCCAAGTGTAAAATACTCAGATATGTAACAGTTTCTTAATAAAGTGCCTCCTCTTGACTCACAGTGGCCCTCCTGCAGACCACTGGGCTCTGGTCAGCACTCTTCCAACATACGTGGCTGAAAATGGATTCGTAAGATCAACTTTTCTTCTTCTATTTCCTGTTATAGCTGCGTCGAATCAATGTCTCACCAGTTTCTTCTCAAACTTTCCAGATCTGCAACATGATGAACGCGCCAGCAGATGAATACTTTGCATTCCAGGTGAGACACTCGGTTCTCTGACAAGCGCTCAGTTTCTGGCAAACTCTTTTATCAATAATTTGCTCAACTGACTTGGATGTTGGATTTGGGTTGTTTGACAGAAAGAAGCAGTGGACGAGACCGGATGGATGATCAAGAACGTCCTCTCGCTTCCTATCGTCAACAAAAAGGAAGAGATTGTTGGCGTTGCCACTTTTTTCAACAGAAGAGACGGCAAACCCTTCGACGAGAATGATGAACAGATTACAGAAGTACGATCGAACTGAGAGCCTCTCTGACCGTGAAAGCCTCGTATCATTACACTGGCTAATTATTGTTTCCTGCTTCTTCTGTGCCACCAGGCTCTGACACAGTTCCTCGGCTGGTCCACTCTGTGCAGCGACACGTACGACACCCTGAACAGGACAGAGTGGAAGAAAGACGTGGCCGACGAGATGCTCATGTACCAGACAAAGGCCACGCTGAATGACGTTCAGACCATCCTGGTGAGACGCCGTCCCGCTTCTATTGCATTATTGCAGCAAGACTGAATCCAGATCAGTAGATTGACGGCCGATAAACCTCCTTTTCCACTGTGTTTCCCCTTCAGAACACTCAGGACAAGTTTGGTTCAGCGCCAGAGGACTGTGACCAGAAGGAGATGTACAAACTGCTGGTGAGTGCCGTCGTTTGCCAGTCATTGTGGTGTGTTTCATCGTTCCATTCTACTGGGACTCGCTGGTGTTTACATGTGAAGCTACTCTGATGGTACCGACTGTTTCCAAACACAGAAAACCAACATCCCCGACGCCAAGGCGGTGGAGCTGCTTGAATTCCGCTTCAGTGACTTTCCTTTGTCCGAGTTTGACCTCATCAAGTGTGGAATTCGCTGCTTCTTTGAACTTGGAGTGGTGGAGAAATTCAAAGTCCCAGCGGAGGTACGGCATGATGGAGAAGCCTCGCTATGGTCACCACACTGTGGTCACCTCACTGTGGCCGGCTGTTTCAGGCTGCAGTCTGATTTATCTTGTCTTTGTTTTATCGTACAGACCCTGACACGGTGGATGTACACCGTGCGGCGTGGATATCGTGACATCACCTACCACAACTGGAGGCACGGCTTCAACGTCGGACAAACCATGTTCACTCTGCTGCTGGTGGGTTTACATCGCGACACCGACGTCCCCGAAGCTCATCTCTCAGTGTCTTTTCAGACCCGACACTTGCTCTGCTTCTCTGCTTGCTCACAGACAGGTAAACTGAAGAAGTACTACTCAGATCTGGAGGCCTTCGCCATGGTTGCTGCCGGGTTCTGCCACGATATCGACCACAGGGGAACAAACAATCTCTACCAGACAAAGTGAGACGATTGCTTCTGTTTTCACAGGTGAAACAGAAAGAGAAAAGCAGAAACACCAATGTTGTTGTTTTCTTGTGTTCTGCTCTGGTGGAACCTGGCAGGAGCGCATCACCGCTGGCAAGGCTGCACAGCACCTCTGTGATGGAGCGGCATCACCTTCAGTACAGCAAGACCCTGATGGAGGACGAGGTGGGCGCCTAAAGTTTGCCGTTTAGGTTTGATTGGGATGTTTGATCTGTCATTGATATCTTAATCCTATTTTGTTTTTGTCTACTTTCATTTCAGAACTTGAATATTTTCCAAAACATGCAGAAGCGTCAGTTCGAAACGGTGCAGCACCTGTTTGAAGTTTGCATCATCGCCACTGATCTCGCCCTTTATTTCAAGTAGGGGGACTTGAACTCCTTAACAAAGATGTCTGCTCTGTTTTTCAATCTGTTCAGTCGTCTGTGATAACTTTTGAATAACAATCTGACAACTTTCCACCCTTTCAGGAAAAGAACAATGTTCCAAAAAATTGTTGAGACCGTTGAACCAATGCCAGACGAGAAAGAGAGAGTCAACTACATCTCCAACAACGCAACCAGAAAGGAAATCATCATGTAAGTGGCAATCAAAGGCCTCCTGACGTTCCACGTTGCAGCCGTCGATCCAAACATCCTTTCCAATGCTGCTGTTTTCCGCAGGGCGATGATGATGACAGCTTGTGACCTGTCAGCCATCACAAAGCCGTGGGAGGTTCAGAGCAAGGTGGGTTTGCTGTGTCAGGCTCGTAAAACGATCCCGAATCGTCTTCCACGCATCTCTACTCACGGTGGTTCTGGTTCCAGGTCGCTCTGATGGTGGCAGCAGAGTTCTGGGAGCAGGGAGACCTGGAGAGGACAGTTCTGGAGCAGCAGCCAATTGTAAGAGCCTCGCACAATTAAAAAAAATCGTATTCCCAGCTATTCTCACATACTGTTATCAGGCTGTGAATAATTATTGTAACTTCCTGTCTCTTTGTCTCACAGCCAATGATGGACAGAAACCACGCTGACGAGCTTCCAAAAATGCAGTGTGGTTTCATCGACTTTGTCTGCGCTTTTGTATACAAGGTAACAAAAGATCTGAGTAAAATATTTGTTTGTTCCTTTCTTTTCTCATCTGTTTTGTTGTCTGTTCATGCATGTCTGTGCCTCTAACTCTGCTTTCTTCCCTGTGTGATTTTGTTTCCTGCAGGAGTTTGCCCGTTTCCACACTGAGATCACCCCGATGTTTGATGGGCTAAACAACAACAGGGCAGAGTGGCGAGCTCTGGCAGACGTCCACGAGGCCAAGATGAAGGCTATTGAAGACGAGAAGAAGAAGCTGGAAGGTGGAAATGACCAAGGTGAGCTAGGATGTGTAAAGAAAAGAAGAAAAAGAAGGTTGATCATTTCAGCCAGTCTGCTCCTCTCACTGTCCACCTCCTTATTCCTCCAGGTGCAGACGGCGGGAAGTCAAAGACGTGCACAATCTGCTAAAATGGCTCCGAAGCTTTGATGGATTTTGACTGGCTGTGTGTTTGTACAGTGTGTAAATGTGCACATGTTTACAGATGAGGGATTTTAAAGTGTTATTTTTCTATACAAAGTTTAGGTCCTCTTTTGTCAAGATATTTATCGCTACCATTATGCACAAACACTCTAATAAATATTCTAACATTTGAAATAATTCTTGTACACTGAAGCCAACACTCTTTGTGGGAAGTTAACATGTGTTTTTTTGGTAATAATATTTATATGAATCTAATGTAAGTTTGTTTAGATACTTGTTTTTCGCTTCCAACACATTGTGAATAGAGAAATTAGATCAAACTAAGACCCTGTTGATGATGATCTAATGTATTCATGATGCGGTTGGTAATAGACCTCATATATTTTGTAGAAAGAATCTGTCATGACCATAATTTCATTTATTCTTCTTTTTTTTCTTATTGCAAACTGTGTCCAAAAAATGTCGAGCATATGTTCCTGGCAAACAGGAAAGAGATGTAAGAAGATTTGACTGAATTGGATTTGGTTATAAGCCAGCTCGAGCAGCAAGGCTTTCCTTTTTAAGTCCCCTGCTTACATAAAGTAAAAATACTGCCCTCATGCTCACAAGTCAGCGTGTCCAGAATGCACATGGCACATACATGACAGGAAGGTGTCAGGTGAAGGCACTGTGGACCCAGCTGAGCTACAGCATGGTAGAAACTTACCAAACTTCAAACTCTACGTTATATATTTACTGTATTTATGCTTAAAACAGAGAGACACGTTTGTTAACTTTCAATATAATCTCTGAATTTCAGTGCAACCTAAAGGGCAAAAACAAAAAGTGATTCCACCAAGTCTTGTATATAGCTTTGATAAACTATACAGTAGTCAGCATGAAATTGTAAATAAAGATATTTCCAAATGATGGATTTTGGTGTTTGTTTGCTCTCCTCCAAGATCAAGAAGAGTTGAACCTGCTGAGTTTACTGAAAAGACAATTTTCTCATTTGCACTGAATGTATTTAGGACATGAAGATACATCCAGGTGAACAGGACAGAGGTCTGTGTATTATTTAAAGAACAAGAGTGTCATGTTGGTGACAGTCTCAGTGACCTCGTGGCCGATCCACCTGGACCTTGTTCACTCCTGAGATGAGCCACAGGAGGGTTTAGGTGACCAGGACCGACTCAACACACCACCTTCTAATCAACAGCTAACAAGCTTACGGGACGCCCGTGCCACTGATTAGTGGTTGGCTGGCTTTTAATTTCACTGCACACCTAAATGAGTGTGCGACTCAGCACCTTCTCTTCGCTCATTTGTCTGAAACAAAAAAATGCATAAAAAGCTTTGATTTTACATCACAAATTCAACATGATGCAGGAGAAAAAATGTGATCATATCCAGTCTGTCTGCTAATCTTTGACCTTTACCCGACATGCTTTTTCACCTGATGAGGACACATTATGCAAAGAGGCTGATGGACTGTTATTCAACACTACAGATATGCAACAGAGCAATATAATCACACCATGAATGCCCTAAAAGATGCTGCCCAAACAGAACTGTTGTTAAATTCCTGCATTTCTGTATTTATCAAACCATCACAAGTAGGAAAACAATGCTGTGTCTCTCTGATGTCTCATCGCCCTGATGGAGGTGAATGGCAGGTGGCGTGAGAACTCCATGCAGATCATGCATGAGGCAGAAAGCATCTCAGTTACAAAAGCCTTGCGAGAACGTCATAGGACGTAAGCCTGCTTTACAGACTGAAGATGACCCGGGGCTGCCCAGGTCAATCTGCAAAACAGGGCACGTTCCCTCAGTGTGCACGATTCTCAGGGGAAAAGGTGGTTCCTTCTGTCATGAACGGTGGTCTTAAGCTTCGTTTTATTGGCTTTCATCTTGGGGATGAGTTTGGAAGAGTAGTTTATAGAATACAACTCACATTGCTTTTGAAAGTTTTCTTGATTTTTGGATGCTGAAAGCTCCTTATTCAGCCCACCTCTGACTGATCTCCACCTTGGCTCTACACTTCCCTCTAGTGGGGAGGTGAGCTCACCAGCGACACCTATGAAGTAGATTGTCTCATTTTTCACGTGTAGCCTGGCACAAGTTAAATGTTCAGACATGAGATACATTCTCTTTTGACGCATGTTTTCCTGTACCGAGGCCTGTATCGGTGGAGCGACAAACTCTCACATAATCCTGAATTATTCACAGGAAACTTGCCTCAAAGTTCCTTTCTAAGCCACAAACACTGGACTCACTGTGGTCATATTGTTGCTTGAAAGCCTGTGTTCTATTCAGGTGATGAATGGTGACATTTATGATCCATGGACACCACCAATCATCGTCCAGCGCAACAATAACAACCAGTGTTCTCCATTTAGTCCAAAAGCTGCTTATGAAAAACGACATTTGTTACTCCGGGTCCCTTTCAGCTTCCCCACTTTTACATTTCCCCTCTGTAACTTCCTCTTAGAAGAAGAAGCAGTCTAATAATATGACGCTTTCAGCATTTTCCTCCACATTAGCATCCCTGAAACATCTCCCGCAGCATGAACCTGCTTTATTGATGCTTTTCTCATGTTTGTAACAGGCAAAATTGCAGTGTCACTGTAAACAGGGTGGATATCCAATGATTATTGTAGCAACAGAGAGGTCAACTGCAGCTGTTTCACTTCTTCCAGAAAACCCAGCACATGTTGGCTTTTATTTTCCCAGAAGTGCCTGACGCATGCTGGCTGCCAGACACAGTGAGTAAACAGATTAATCTTGCAGCGCTGGAGAAATTAAATGAAGGAGACTAAAGGGCTCCCAGGAGAGGCCTGCTGCAGCTTCCAGTCAAACACAGAAGGGG